>VXAU01000032.1:0-37500 GCA_013399695.1 Formicarius rufipectus | reverse complement strand
GGTATCTCCTGCCCCTTCCTCACAGTACAACAAAAAGGGGTGGAAAACATACCAGGCTCTGGCTGTGAGCCAGCCTGTCTGTCTCCTTTTCTCTTCTGGCTGTGCTGCCTCTTTCTGTGGATGACAGGCCTTGGGCATTGTTTGGCTCACCAGCACTGTGGTTAACATGGTGTCCTGGATGAATAAATGCTAAAACAGTGTTTGTTGCCAATTGTAAGTGTTCCAGAATATCCTGTTGCCCTCTAAGCTTTTGGGGTTTTTTTTTTAGTAAATATGGGGAGCAGGAGCACCAAGTGTTTTTAATCTGCATATTGAGGTGAAATGCTCATGCTGACTCCTGTGTTCCCTTGGTGTTCTAATGTCTCCTTATTTAAACCACACATGAATTTCAGGAGATGAAACCAGACAAAGGGTGAAGTTTACAGACGATCGTGTTTGCAAGAGCCACCTCCTGGATTGCTGTCCCCATGATATCCTGGCTGGAACAGTAAGTATGTCCTCTGTCATGAGGGATTCTGGTGAGGGGGGTGTTGGCATGTCTCATCTGTACAGGGTTCTGGCTTCTGTGACCAGTGTGTGGAACTGCTGAAATCAGGAGCTCCTAAAACACACATGAAATGTTTTTTTCTTTCACAGTCCAATGTGAAGTTGCAAAATTATTTCTCTTTTAGCAGTTTGAGGTAGTCAGAACCTTAAATTTGTCATGTGGTGGTTCCAAGACTGCTGCCCTGGGTGCCCTAGTTCCTTGTTGCATCTTGAGGTTAGCAAGTGTTTCCTTAGCAGCTGCAATAGTCCTTGGAGGTTCTCAGTCTTCTGTCTCCACCAGTGTGATGTTCCCTGAGGGAACAGCAGCTTTTCATCCTTGCTGAAGGGGTGGCCATGGCAGGTCACAGCTCCACCTGTGACTGGTTGAGCTGGATGGTTTTTTGTGTCTCTCTGCCCCACTAGTCTCACACAGTTCTCTCCACTCTGTGTGTGGGGACAGAGCTGGCTGCTGTCCAAAGGTTTGGCTCATGTGGCTCCTCTGAGAGCACAGGGTGATGTGGGCTTGTAACAGTGAGGTCAGTGTTGAGAGTGTCCTCTCAGCTGAAGCTGCAGCCCCGCCTGGGGAAGGAAGCAGTTTTGCCCTTGCTCTTTGCGCCGGGCGCTGCTACCGACTTCGAAACCACTTGCCCAGGTTGTTTAAAGATGCTGTGGGTATTAATAGCCCTTCCTGCTGCTCTTTTGGGAGCTGGCTGGACATGGTGGAGCTCCAGGAAAGGGAGGGCTGGCACTGCTGGCCCTGCTTGTGTCACTGGTAGCAGGACTGTGGCAGCACTGTAGCAAAACTGCCTCGGCTCTGAGTGCTTCTGTAGCTTCATAGCTGCTTTTGCAGAGTAAGATTGGAAAAGCTGAATACCAATCTCTGTTTTTATTTTGTGTTCATTTGAAGCTCAGATATGTTTTTTTCAGCGATTGCTCCATCAACCTCCATATCAGTTCAGTTTCAGAGTTTTAAGCCTCTGTCCTTGTAGGTCACTGTGGTCAGGGTATTTTTGGCTTGAGCTTCTACAACAGTTTTTTTGGGGCCCAAAGGGTATTTTGAAGATGCAGGCTGCCTTCTACCTCTTCTGACAGGTTTCCAGGAAGAGGGTAAATTGTGAGTTGAAGGGGTTGAACGAAGTGATGTGTGTGACTGTTGGAGTTGGTGTTTAGGTTGGGTTGTGAGTTTCCCAGGGCAGAGAAACTCCTTGAGGAATCCATTTCTCTTGCTTCTGGTGTTATTTGTCTTGTCTTGAGTTGTCCTTTCCCTCTTGATGTGCTCAGAAATTGCAGGAGCAGAGTGGAGTAAAACTGCTCCTGCACAAGTGATCTCATGGATCACTGTGATGATCTTGTGGTGGCCTTGAAGTGGAGCTCTACGCCACTGTCAGCAGGTGCTTGGGGGCAAGAGCAGGTACTGGTGCCCCAGATCTGTGTTGAAAGAACATGTGATGTCCAGAACAGGAACAGCATTCCAGCTGTCAGCACTGCCAGCATGGCATGAGCTGGAATGTGCAGGCTCTCCTCGTGATCTTGGGCAGCTCCACTGGCACCTTACGGTGCTCCACTAGAGAAGGGCTGTGTGGCCGAGGTGGCCTCTGCCTGGTGGGGTGACCTCCATCTCCAGGTGTATTACTGCAGAAATCAGGGCCATGGGTGTCTTGGAAACTTCCAACAGACACTCCAAGCCTTCTGGTGCTGGCTGTGTTGCATCCTCCCCCTAAGGCCATTGTTCCTGCTGCATCCTTGGAGTGTGCAGACATTCCTTAGTGAGAGGCTGATTGGAGGCAAGCAGGAAGCTGATCCCTTGGGTAGCTGTGCTCTGTGAAATGTGATGGAGTCCCATTTCACTGGCCTTCAGGTGCAGAGTAAGAATAGGAGCCCAGGCTGTAAGTAAAAGCCTGGAATATTCCTGAGAGCTGCAGGAGGCCTGTTGATGTTTGCTTCGTTTGGGTGAACCAGTATTCCTGGTCATAAGAGCTGTTGTTGTAAGTTGGATTGTTCTGTGGTTATTCTCTTTTTGGCCCCAGAAGCTTGTCTAAACTTGTCACTAAATAAACTGTAGTGGTTCTCTAGAAGCCTTAGAAGGCTTACTAAATTAGCATCTCTCCAAATTTTCCTCCTTATTTACAGAGACCACAGAGAACCACTGTATCTTTTTTAGAGCTGGTAATCATCCCCAATTTTAGCTCCACTAAGAACGGGACAGATAAGCCTGAACAGTGCCCAGGTTGGACATAGCTTGGAAGTTTCATTCAGGGAATTGTACCCCTGACTGGGGAAGTGGCTGAGCTGAAATCTGTAGGTTGTAGAATTGTTTTGTGGGGGTCTGTGGTTTCCTTTTTCACTTGGGTGAAGCTCTGAAGCTCTAATCACTGCTAAAGAGCCTTCTTTGTGGTGAGGTAGCAGTTCAGCAGAGAACATGAGATACCTCAGAATGTGGACTGCTCAGCAAATGTGAGCAGGACTGATCAGTGACATCTAAATATCTTCAATCTGTGTGTATGGGGTGTTTAAATCTTTACTCAGTCTTTGCTGGTCACCTGTCTCACCTGTGCTGTAAACCAGCCAGTGGTGACTGGAGCAAGTCTGGATGTCTGTGGAAAGGGTTGAGTGTTTGATGACAGTGCTCCCTGGGAGGAGAGGATGCTTTGAGGCAGAAGGGCTGGTAGTTTTGGCTCAAGTGAGCAATACCTGTGAAAATCTCCTTGTGTTAGAACATCTGAAAGGACATGGAGGAAGGTTTGATGTTTACAAGCTGGTGAGACCTGAATGTTCTCCCCTGGGAAAGAGGTTGAGGGATTCATTGCCTTTTAACAAATGGGTGCACATTGTTGGCTCTTCTGAAGTTTTAAGTTGAAACCCCTTCTCTGAAATGGGTTTAGTGGCTCAGCTTGCAAGAAGAGCTCAGCTAAGAATATTTATGATCTGTGGCAATCACGTATCATTATTTTCTCCCTGTTTTGGAGGGTGATCTCAGTGGAATGGCCATAAGAATAAAAGATATATCACATCACAAAGTTATTTCTGTGGTAAAATAACAGTAGCTGTCTAGCATTCTTTGAGGAGGTTTGCCTGAAGATGAGCATGATCAAGCTCTGAAAGTACCAGCATGGGTTTTTTTTTTTTTAGGCATTAAATTTCCACCATTCAAGGGCTCAGCAGGACTATCCTTGATCCAGTGTCTGTTTCTGTAGCCTGTGACCTCCTGGTTCTTGTAAATTTGAGCAAAATGAGGAAGGCTAAATAGTGGCAAGTCATCCAGATTTTTTTTTTCTTTCTAAAAGCAAATCTAATTACAGGTAACTGCTGCAAACCTGAGTCTTAACTCGTGGAGTTTGCTTTAGTTGCTTAGCTAAACACTGCTGTCCAGGTGCATTGTTTCACTGAAGTGTCCCTTTGCATTAGTTTATGATGTTCCAGAGGGATTCTCTAATTCCACTTTAGCTTTTTCTGCAGTTCAGTGAGCTGACACCTGTTGTACATGCTCGTGTTTGGGCTCCTTGGGACTGGTGGTGACTGGGAGAGAGGAGGATGGAGGGCTGGGGTGCTCCTTCATGCAGTGACATGTACCCTGCCATTCCTACTGTGGCTCACAATTAGGGCTTTTGTTACTTTGGCTTTCAAAATGCCATGTTCTTTTTTTCCTATAAGAGGAATGTTCTTTGTTACAAATTGATAATGTTGAAGTGCCATTTCTGTGTTTTGAGAGCATAATCAACGTGGGTTCATGTGACTGTTAACTACTGGGTTGGGGGAAATAACAAATTTAAATAGCATTGACTGCAGTGGGAGGGAAGGGCAGCATGCAAGTCAGAGCTTTCTGGGAAGGGAGATGCTCTTAGGTCTCATTAAATGGGCTTATTTGCAGGGCTTAGCTTTGCTGGGCAGGCTTTAAAATTCCAGGCTGCAACTGGATGTGGGAAGGGGCTGGCAGTAGAATTAAGAGTCTCTTGTTACCAAGCATGGAGTTGTGCATTTCTAAGGGCTGTAGCCCATATTCCTTTAAGCCCATTTGTGGTTAGTAGGAAGCATTGTGTGTCTGTCCTACCATTTGGTGCCTTTCAATATGTTATTAGAGTTTGTCCTTTCCCAGATGTGCATTTCCAGGCGAGCTTTAAACAGAGTCCAAAGCTCTATGTTTTACTATAGCTCTGTGATAGGAGGTGTCTGCAGTTGGGGCCTGTTGAAGGAGACCCAGCTCCCTCACAGCAGGTTCTAAAGCTGTGCTGTGACCTAAAGCAGGAGTAGGAGTGGGATTAAAACATTTGGGGTGTTTTATTGTTGTTTCAGGAACACGTAGAAAAGGAGTTTTGGCAGCGTGTGGTTCTTCTGGCTGATTGTATTACTGACAGGTTAAAAGGAAGCTCTTCGTACAAAGACTTTATTTTGCTGTGGTGTAGTTGGCAAGAGCCAAGTATCTACTGCTTGTTGCTATAATGGGGGGGTTTTACATGAGCTTTCCTTTGTCTTTTCCACAGCGAATGGACCTGGGAGAATGTACAAAGATCCATGACTTGGCACTGCGAGCAGATTATGAGATTGCAAGTAAAGAGAGAGATCTCTTTTTTGAGCTGGATGTGAGTATGGAGAAATTTTAGCTACTTGGGTGGGAACTGCCTCCTGAAGTTACTGGGCTGAACAGTGGAACTCAGTGACCATTCCAGCTTGTCATGTTATTTGATGTGTGACTAGTGCAGGATGTGCAGCCCTTCCTGACTGTCAACTTGATTGTTGACTTGAAACCGTACAAGTAATTATGGCCCTTGCCACCCCCTATTAGCTCAGCTAGCTGGGAGACTCCTCTGGCAGTCCTTGTATCCCACACCTGCTCTGTACCAGGTTGCTGTAACCTGGTACCCTGCCCCAGAAGGAGGTTTGACATTTAAAGCCTTCTGCTGAGTGGTTTCACTTCTGGCAGACTTAGCTTTCTGTGATGGAGCAGATCAAGGGGAAGAACAAATCTGTCTTCCCTTCTCATGTTATTCCAGTGCTTTTGTCTTTGCACCTGTTGTTCCTACACTGGAAGTTCCAGTGCAAAGCTGTATTCATGTGAGCACCCTGTGATGTGACAGAGTCAGGATCCAGGCAGGGGTCAAATGTTACTTGTTCTGCGAAGTATCAGTTGTTTTTTTCTTTCCTTGAAGCATCTCTTCTTGAGATTGTTTATGCATTACACAGGGATTGTACCAGATAGCTGTTAGCTGTCAAAGCTACATCTAGCATGGAGAAATTAGAAAGAATTTCTAATTCTTTGTCTGATCATGCAGGCCATGGATCACTTGGAATCCTTCATTGCTGAGTGTGATAGGAGAACAGAACTGGCCAAGAAACGCCTGGCTGAGACACAGGAAGAGATCAGTGCTGAAGTGTCTGCAAAGGTATTGGCCTCTCATTAAACATGGGTTCTGAAAGTCTGTGTGGCAGCACTGATGCTCTGTTGTCTCTGACACCACTGGTAACTGATAGTTTTGAATAGTAAATCCACCCCTCTCTTCACTTGGCAAATGCTCGTGGAGTGTTCGCTTTGGGAACTTGCTTCATTGGGCCAATACAGGACCTTTCTGAAGCTGGTTTTGTGGGCTCTGTTCTGTCCTGTAAGCCAGAAATGTGCTTCTGTTTGCAGCAGAACTGATGATGTCCTCTCCATGCCCAGTTTCTCTCTTTGCCTGGTGTTGGTGAATGTATGTGATTGGTCCTCCAATCCACTTTGTTGGGACTCTTGACTTTTGGAGATTTATGGTCATCTTCCAACACCTGATTTTGTTAAACAGTACTTTTTAAAGAAAAAAAAAATGTTGTCCTGCAAGGTTTATGATTTTTGTCTTACTAAAAGCTATTTCCTTTAGGCAGAGAAAGTACACGAGCTGAATGAAGACATTGGAAAGCTCCTAGCTAAAGCTGAACAGCTGGGAGCTGAAGGAAATGTTGATGAGTCTCAAAAGATCCTGATGGAAGTGGAGAAAGTCCGAGCAAAAAAGAAAGAGGCAGAGGTATGGCATTGGTTCTCCTGTGGATTGGAGCAGGGGTCAGGGCTGGGCTGAGCCCATGTCACAGCTGGGCACTTCTTACCTCTGCCCCTGTGTTGCCAGCACCTCCTTTCCTAGTTTCAGCCATGTGCCAGCAAGCAGTTGGCAGTGGATGAAAAGCTTTTTAGAAACTTCTCTGTAATGCAGAGCGCTGACTTGGGCAGGGGGAGCTTTGTCCTCTGGGATATCTGGTCACTGGCCCTTTGCAAGGTCAGCTGTGCCCACAGAATATGTGTGTGGCACCTCCTTTGTTAGAGGGTGGGCTTTGATTCTTGAAAGCAGTTCTTAGCAGGGTTTCCCTGGAGGGTTGTGATAACGTCAGGGTTCCCTGACGCTTGTGTGGGTTTTCTTGCCTCCCTTTAGGAAGAGTACCGGAATTCAATGCCTGCATCCAGTTTCCAGCAGCAGAAGCTGCGAGTGTGTGAAGTCTGCTCAGCGTATCTGGGTCTCCATGACAACGACCGGCGTCTTGCTGACCACTTTGGAGGCAAATTACACTTGGGGTTCATTCAGATTCGTGAGAAACTGGATCAGCTGAGGGTAATCCTCTCTGCTTTAAAACTTCTCTTTGTAGTTTGGAAGACATTGAGCACTTCTGTTAA
The DNA here is from genome assembly GCA_013399695.1 of Formicarius rufipectus. NCBI lineage: Eukaryota > Metazoa > Chordata > Aves > Passeriformes > Formicariidae > Formicarius > Formicarius rufipectus. Next base: position 30,347 of record VXAU01000032.1, on the reverse strand, counting down.
ATTAATACCGAATTCTTTGCAGAGTGCTTGTGAAAGCTCAGAATCTTCCAATTACAAAATCCCTGAGACTTCAAATGGAGCTTGGTTTAGCCTTGTCTTGGATTCTGTTCTGTCTTTTCTGGGTAACTAAATATGTACACTCAGAATTAGTCAAACCAGACCACTGTTGTCATTTATTCCTAAGAACATTGCTACAATCACCTGTATTTTTCTTGTTGATAAGGCTGAAAATTGTCACTTTGGGTTTTTTGACTTTGAGACCCTCTAATACAATGTTTGAACTGAAGTTTCACAGTGAAAAAGGTCTTGAGTAGCTGAGGTCATTAGGAGTTTTCTGAAGAGGTTTGTAATGGGTTGTGGTACTGGTCTTGCTTGCAAACAGACACCTTTAGGCTGCATGAGCAGGAGTTGTGATTCCTGTGCCTCATTCACAGTGTATTGAGGTCAGTGAGGAAAACGAGAACCTTGATAGGGATCTTGAAAGTAGCTCATAAAATGCAGTGAAATGGTTCTCTGTCTTGCTATGGGGATGGTCTCCCTGCAGACCTCTGACCTGTTACTGTGTGGCTGAAATATGATGTGGAGTGCTTTTTTTCTAGAAAACGGTGGCAGAAAAGCAAGAGAAGAGAAACCAGGATCGTTTGAGACGGAGGGAGGAGAGAGAACGAGAGGAGAGAATGGGCAGAAGGTAAGTGGAGCCTGACAGCTGCCTTGTGAAGCTGTGGGAGAATTGTCTGCTTCTTTTGTACCTGGGCATTGCAGGAATAGAGCATCTGCTGCAGGGTGCTGTGTGAGCACCTTGGGATCCAGTTAAAGATGGAAACATATGCAAAAACTTCCACCCTAGAGTGATCGTGTGTGTGTTGTTTTCACCTCCACTGTGTGTCTGAAAGATAGGAGCTCCCTGCAGTTCTCAGGCTTATATTGGTCTAGTCCATGCCTTTGGGAGTCTGAACCTGGATAAAATACCCTCATCCAGTGCATCTGAATAGGAAAGTTTAAGATGAGTGAGGACTAGGTCTGCTCAAAAGGGTCATGCAGCAATTCTCTGGACAGCCCTCCACATTTCTAGGCTTGGAGATGACAACAGTGTGGAGCTGGTGTCCATGAGCCAAATGCTGGGCTGCCTGTCCTGATCCAAACCTTTTCTACAGTAACAGTGAGGTGCTTTTGGCACAGCTTTGGCAAACACTTCCCAGGGGTTCCAAGAGATCCCAAGGAGTAACTGCTGGTGGTTGTGGCCATGTGTGTCACCTTCTGCTCAGATGTAATTCCTGAGCAGTGGGAGTGGCTGGAATGTTGGTATTCTCAGGACAGGCTCTTCTGCTTCTTGCCAGCTGACCTGGAAAAAACAATTACTTCTGGACTTGTACTGAGGAGTCATCTTGTGTGTAAACAGCTCAGTGGAACAGCCTGTATGGGGAGGGTGGTTATTTGCAGGGGTCAAGCAGAGGAAGTGGCTGGGTAGGAATGCTGTTCTCATTGTCACAGCATCTCCCCAGTTACCTTATGTGTTTGTCCTCTTGTACTTATTGCATCAAAAAAATCCCACATTGCTGCCCCTGGAGAGCTCTTTTTGACCTTTGGTGTCAGCTGAAGAGGGTGTTTGTCTGAGGTGTGTGAGACTTGGAACTGCAGTGTGCTCTGAGGTGCTGCTGGTTTCTGGCTACAATTGCTGGAAATGCTAATAAATAAACATCAGAGTGGAAGGAACTCTGTGATTTTAATGTTATTATGAAGATGTAAGCCCCAAATTGTTGTGCATTATACATATTATTGTATTAGTTAGGGTGTTTTATGTGGGTTTTCTCTCTGTGGGTTGCCTGGTGAGATATGAAGTGCCAGTTTGTGCTGCAGCTTGCTGCTGAACAGCACCTTATGGAGAGCCTCCCAACCTTCTGGTATCCATGCAAGACTGTCAGTAATGCAGTTAAATTGGGAGCTGCAGAGTCTGGAACTAGCTGATGAGTGTAGGAGCTCATCCACAGGCACTGCTGTTGCTGCTGCAGTGGTCAGAGAGGTGGCAGTGAAATGGGAAGTGTCTTCCCATGCAGCTGTTTCATGACAGGCCCTTTCAGACCCTCAGCAGGACTGACTGACCTGGACTCTGTCTCCATGGTGCCTCTTCTTCCTAGAGGTCATTTCTGTGTGAAAATACTCAACAGAGTTGCCTTCAAGAAGAGTCCTGTGGATCCATTAGTTGATCCACATATTCCCAAAATGCTGGCTTTCTTCCATCTGTGATTTGTCTGGAATTTTGGGTTTTTAAAAATAAAACCCTAGACCCTCAGTCCTTGGATGTTAAGGAACCTTTTGTATCCATGGATAGTTCATGTATGGGTGCACCTAATGAGGGTGTTCAAAGACAGTTTTTGAATGTTTATTTAAGGCTTTAAATATGAAGGACTTAAGAACTGCATTGAGTGGACCTGAAGTCTGAGTTTTTGCTGTTTCCATGTGTGACATTACTTGGAGGCTGTGGCTGGCTCTGTGTGGAGACACCTCTGCTTTCTGCTCAGGTGACACAAGAACTTGTGAGGAGGGAGCCAGGAGTGGCATACAGAGGAGGTCAAATTAATTGCCTCTCCAAAATGAGACCTTGGCCCAAAGGAGGACAATAGTTTTCCCAGTGGACTTGGTGTCAGAACTGAGGTTACATCCCAGGTGTCTCAGCCCATTTATCTGCTGGGAGCTGTGCACACCATACTCACAGGGGCACTTCTCCCATCAAAAACCTGGTGCCTTCTGCCACTTTTCAAACAGCCTCTCTTACTCAGAGCTTGATACATTAAGGAACCCCAGGAAACGTGTTTTTTGCATTGTAACTCCACCCACACCATCTTCATGGTGTTACTCAGTAAGAGGAAGAATATGGCTTGACTTTGGGAACTGTGACATACTGTGGGAACCTGTGGATTCCCTTGTGAGATTTTGCCTCTCACAGAAAGAGGGAAAAATAAATAAAATAGATATGCCTCTCTGGACAGCAGTCTTCTTTTGTCTCCTGCTGTATGCTAATTCAGGCTAGTAGGGAAAGTGCTGTTTCGTTGGATCCTCCCTGCAATCTGTCTCTAGGGAGTGATTACCAGGAGTTTTTCTGTGCGCACTCCTTGGATTGTAGGTGGGGAAGGGCAGCCAGGTTTGTAGGGGATGTGGAAGGGCTTTGTGTGGATGTCTGCACTGGTAGTTCAGAATAAAGGGATCAGGAGGAAAAAGAACATTAAGAACTTGGAGTAATTACAACAACCCAAAAAGCTGATCTGCCTGCCAGGCACCTGCAGGAGGTCCTGCTGCTCTGTCAGGTTCTGTTAGGTGGGAATGGGGGTGTGTAGTTATTGTCCTGCTCTCCTGGTTTATCAGCCTTTCCTTCACCTGGTCACGTGTGTCGTTGCCTCAGTGCATGGCTTGTTTGCAGACTCCAAGTTCAGCTCCACCTTGTTTACAGTCCTACCTGAATTCCTTTCTAAATTTGGGGTTTTCTTTTGCTTTCTGCTGTGACTGAATAATCCCTTTTTTTTTTTTCTTGATCTTACCATACCCACGTATAGTTTTAAATGATGTTATTAAAACAGGTGCTTCTCTATTGCTGCTTAAATCTTTGTGTGTGGCTTTTAGCCACATCTGCCACAGTGCCAGGGGTGTGAATGGAACACCCCTGTGGGTCTCTGTGCAGTTGGGAGCAGGTACAAGAGCCAGTCTCTAAGTCACTACACAGGGAGATCATCTACTTGTCAATTAAAGCAAAAGGAACCCATTCAGATAACACTGACATTTTGGTATGAGCTGGCTCTGCAATGTGGCCACAGAGCAAGGGGGGAGGGCATGTCTTCCACGTGCTGTGGTGTTTTAAATGGTGCTGAGTAATGGTGCTGCAGAAGTTGAGAGAATTGTGATGTTATTTATGTAGAAGCTGAGAGTGCCGCACATGAGCTCAGAAGCCATGGAAATGTGAGAGAGAATAGTGAGACCTGGATTGTTCTTCTCAAGTGCTTTTTAACTCTGGGATGAAGGATTTTCAATTTGTCTCTGTCACTTGCAGTAATAGTTCTTCCCTTTTGGCTGTGTCCCCTTTTCTAGTTCATCTTTCCCAAACAGGGCTAAAATATCGATGCAAATTTCCCTCTAATATTTGTTAAGCAAATACGATGAGTTAGAAAACGTTGTTTTCTCTTTAATAAGACCTTTTTAAATACCAACTGCCTCAAAAAAGAACCAAAATCAGAAATGTGTCAAGTGTCTTTCTGACTGGAGAGACTTCCTGAAAATCTAGAGTTGATCCAGCTGGTGTTTAGACTGTGGGGAGTAAAGAATATATAACAAGTGTGCACAGCAAACTCAGGTTCATTGTGGTGCTTTATGAGCAGAGACTGAACTGGTTTTTAGACCTTTCCTGTTGTGACAGGAAGCTCTGCAAGCAGAAACCTGTGTTTCCACAGAGTTCTTCAGTTTTTGACAAATTCTCACTGCCCACAAAATTGCAGCTAATTAAATGTTTTAATGGCAAGCTTTTTTTTAAACTGACACATTACTTGGGGTATTGCTGCATTCCTGTGACGAGCTGCCAGGGTGGATGAGTTTTCCTGTTGAAAACCCACTGGCTGTGTCTTCTCTCACTTAACTCTCCTCTTCCTTTTAGGTCTGGATCGAGAAACAGAGATCGTCGAAGGTGAGTGCCCTGTTCTGCAGTTCTCACAAATGCCTGTTTGTGTTTATGTGTAGCTGCTGAGGTTGTTCCTGGGCCTCACAAATGGAGTTGTGTCAGTGCCTGTCTCTGTTTTGGTCCCTTAAAAAGGTGGGAATCACAGCGTGGGCACCTCAGTGGTGCTGCTCAGCTTGGTGTCACTCGTTGGGCTGTAAAGCAGGTGCTGTGGAGCCTGCTGAGGGTGGGACTGTCTGTGTGTTCCAATGTGAGTCCAGGAAGGTCCTCCATGCCTCTCTCAATAAGTACCTGGTATACTTCCAGAGTTTTAATGTCTCAAATACCTGTTATGTACATAATACCTCAGATGTGAAAATAACTGGTTCAAGATTAAAACTACCCCCCACATTTCTGGGAAGAGCTTGCCTTAAATGATATGACAGCAATTCCATGTGATCATGGACCTGGAGATCTCCCTCTCCACTGCTTTCCTTTGGCATCCTTCTTGATTTCAGAGCAGGCTGAAACAAATGTGCTTCTGAAGTGCAGGGCATTCCCAAGGGAGACTCCCTCAGGGTCGTGGTAATTTCACAGGCCACTTACTTTGGCATCTTTACCTTTACACTTTGAGCGAGGCAGCGTTGTAAGCTCTGCCCTGGCCCTTGGCATGTGCTTACAATAACGATGGGAGTTTTTCACAGCAGATCACGGTCTCCATTGGCATTTGGTTGGTCGCAGGGTGGGAGGGGGTGTTGGCCAGGATGTGACCAGGCGGGTGTCGAGCGCTGATGCCCTGAGTGTTCGCTCCTCGGGAACGTGCTCGGGGTGTGTTGGGGTGTCCGTGCTGGGGCGCGGTGTGCCGGCAGTGACCCCCCGTGTGCCCTCTGCAGGTCGCGGTCCCGGGAGAGGCGGCGCCGGCGCTCCAGGTCAGCGTCCCGGGAACGGAGAAAGTCGCGCTCCCGGTCCCGGGAGAGGCACAGGCGCCACCGGAGCCGCTCCCGCTCCCACAGCCGAGGGCACCGCCGCGGCTCCAGAGACAGGAGCTCCAAACACAAGTAGGTATTCCCTGGGCTCCCCGTGCCATGGCAGGAGCTCCTGGGCCCCAAGCAGCATTTCCCAGTGGCCTCACGTGAGGGCAGAGGGGCAGGAGCTGTGCGGTGAAATCCCAGCTGAGAGGAGAGTCCAGGAGGTAGAACTGAGTTCTGCTGATTTGCATTGCCGAGCCTTGAGACACTCCTGGTGTTCTTGTATGAGAAGGAGCACTGAGATCTGTCTGAGCTAACTGAGCCTCCCCAGGCCTGTAAAAGCCAAGTGACTGAGAGGCAGTTCTGACATTACATTTCTTTTGCTTCCTTCTCTTGGTGCTGGCATGGGGAGGGAAGTGTATGATTTGGGATCTGGGGGGAGTCTTCTGTTAGAAGGCTGCTTGAGAGAGAAAGAGACATAATTCTTTAGGAATCCTCACTGGAGGGAGGGAAAAAGGAATCCAAGAGGAGTACCATTCTCCTGTCACTGAGGAGAAGCACCACAGTCCAAAGAAGGGCTTTAAGTCTCTTGTGAAACTCATCAAAACAGCTGCTGTGGTGAAGGATGAGGCAAGGGTGTAGGAGTATTAGAAATAATGAATGGAATCGTGTTGCCTTACAGCCCTTCTAAGCCCAGCAGCAAGTCTGTCTCCAGGTGTTTGTTCAAGTTAGATCTGGCTTTTTTTAAATATTCCTCATTAATAGGGGAGTGCTTTAGCACTGCCTCACCTGATTAGGCACCAAGACATGAGTACAACTCTAGAAACAAACCTGCTGTTGTGTGTCTTGTGTCACTTCAGCTGAGGGGTTAAAAACAGCTTTTAGAGATACCTGGTGAAGGGGAGGGAAATAGTGGTCTGAAAAATAAATCTGTTGATAATTGAGGGGGGAGTGTAAATACTGTTGATTCTCCAATGGCTGAGATACTAAAGTACTTTTTTAAATCTGTCTTGAACATGAAAAATAAAGAAGTTTGGACAATTAGGAAGTGAGGAAGATCCTGTAATAACTATTACTAAAGAGCAGGTAAGGGATCACTTCGGAACGTTGATCACATCCAAACCAGCCCATTGGCAGCTGACACACGTGCACAAAATTCCTGAGAACTGGGGAGAAGCCAGGATCAGTTTAAGAAAATAAAAACAAGAGATCAGGATGTCTCAGGATAGGAGGACTGCAGGCAGCAGGTGCTGTTGTGAGAACAGGAAAGGAGTTCATGTCGTCAGACAGATATTAAATGGCACAATTCAATGAAAATGAAATGACTGTGTGACACCAAAGGGTTGTGAGGTTTTGATTGATCAGTTGTGCAGTGTTTTCAAACCTTACAGTCAACAGGAATGAAAGCTGGAACCTCTGAGGTACCTGCTAGGTCCTCCTCTTGTGACTGTAAAGAAAAACCTGTGTACTGAGCCTTGGAGTAAAGTCTGGGAGCCTCTGCCAAGCTCTGAAGGGGATATTGTTTGCTAGAGCTCCCTCAGGATCAGCTCCTCTGGAATTCTGCTGTTCCATAAGCTGGCATGAATCACACAAGAAGCAGCCTTTCAGATTGGACCTAGTAGAAAGCCTTCTGCTTAATTCTGTGTGGGCTGACACAGGAAAGAGCTGCTGAAAATGTGTAGCTGTTGCTTGGGCAGGCTGTGGAATATAAATGTATCATCCTGGCTTGGAACCCGCGGTGCTGCCAAGGCCAGCACTGGTCAGGATGCAGAATGAAAAGCCCAGGGCTAAGGAAGCAAAGGATCCAGTTGGGATTTAAAGCAGAGGAGCAGAAAGCCACTAGCTGAGACCAAAATGAGAAGCTGCTCTGGAAAGTGTGGACAGAGCTGAGTCAGAGACGAGGAAGAAATTGCAGGTGCTTTAGTGTGGCCCAGGGAAGACCTGAGAGAGCCCCCGTTGCAAGATCTTGACAGGCTCACTGGGAGGAAGGAGTGGCAGAGGCTGTGAGGAGCACTGGGTGCTCCAGAGACAGCATTCCCTCCTGGAAACCCCTCGGAGAGCTCAGAGCTGCCCCGGGGCCCTGCCAGGGAAAGGTGGTGGCACTCGGTGTGGGGCATCACCAGGTCTGGGCTGGGGGGGCTCATGGGGCATGGTTTGCTTTGTCCTTCAGATCTTCCAGAGATCGGTCCTCGAGGGAAAAGTCCCGAGACAGAGAGAGGAAGGAGAAGGGCTCTGCTGAGAGGAGGCACGAGAGCACAAATGGCAAATCCCGTTCCAAGAGGTCAGAAGAGAGAGAGGCTGGCGAGATCTGAACTCTCAGCGATCTGTCTTGCACTGTAAATAGTCGGATAAACGTTCTACACAAAGCCGAAATTTCCCATTTATATTTACTGAAAACAACTCATCTTTTGTAGTTTGGGGTTTTTATTGTTTGGCAGATAGCTGTGAGTTTGTAGAGACACAAGAGTTGCATACTGTCTAACAGGATTTTTGTTTTAGTAGGAATAAATAAATCTGGATGGATGCTTTTTGGAGCCCAGGCCAGTGTGGACACCCTGTGTTTGTCCTGACAGTGGTTGGGGCCGTGCTGTGCCTGGAGCCCTGAGCTGCCCCGACCTTTGTAACGCTTCAGCCCTTCCCAAAAACCCTCCCTTGATCCTCTGTGAGCACACCAGTAGTGCTGGTTCTCACTTTGTTCTGTTTTTCCTTCTGTTCATATATGTTAAAAGAAAATTCAGACTCTTTTTTTTTTTTTTTTATTTCTTTTTATTCTTTATTNAAATTCAGACTTTTTTTTTTTTTTTTTTTTTTAATTCCTTTTAGTGCTTAGTTGCCTCATTTTTATGTCTCCAGCACTTGAGAGTTGCCTCACTCGTCCAGCTAAGGCGAGACACATACATTTGGGCCCCGGTTTATCCTGAAAGCTGTGAGCACGACCAGAGGAGTTTTTAAGACAAACTCCAGTCTGGTTTTGGTACCGTTCCATATCAGGCAGTGGGTGTGAACAGTGGCAGACCCGGGCTGGCTTCCCCCGTGGAGGGGCAGAGACCTCTCACTATTCCCTTTGCCCTCCGCAGCCCGATCTTCCCCCGGGGCTCCTTCCGAGGGTGGGGGGATGCCCCGGGACGGGCCCCACCGTGTCCCGGGGAAGGCCCCGAGCCGGGCGCTGCTCCTCAGCTTGGCGAGGCGCGTTAATTAATTAATTACGGTCCCTAATTGGCGTTCCCGGGGTTGGGGTGGGGGGATATGAGGAGGTCTGTCAGTGCCGTGCCCGCCGCTCCCTCTCTCCACCCGCTGTCACTCCCCGCTGTCAGTCCCCACTGCATGCCTTTTCCTGCCCTCCCTTCCCCTCCCCGCGCGTTTTTACAGCGAATTACGCGGTTTCCCGTGTTGTTTTTGTAACCTCTGCGTGGGGCGCGGTCGGGGCTGCCTGTACCGCGCCTCTTGCTGTCCCTGCCCCCCCTCCCGCCGCGGTTCTGAGCGCATTAAAGATCTGTGTTTGTGGCTCCCGGTGCTGCCCGGACTCGTTTGTTGGGGGGTCTCCACCGGGCACCGCACCGGCACCGGCCGGAAGCGCGCCCTGCGTAGTGACGCCACTTCCGCCGTGCGGCGGGGCATGGAGGCGGAAGTGACGGCGGCGGCGGCGGAGGGTGAGTGAGAGCGGGGCGGGGACCGGGACCGGGGGGACACCGGGGGGGACACGACCCAAGTGGGACAGCGGGCCGAGAGGGGTCACTGAGCCAGGCCCGGGGGAACAGCGGGCCGGGGCGGGGGAGTCACTGAGCCGGGACCGGGGGGGGGTACACCGGGCCGGGCCGAAGGGGGACACCGAGCCAGACACCGGACCGGACCCCAGCGGAGACACAGTGTCCGGCTCAGGGGGGACACTGTGCCGGGCCGAGGGGAGACACAGATCTAGACACCGAGCTGAGGTGGGGACACCAGGCCGGTCTCCCGGTGAGTCCCCCAGAGCGGCCCGGCGTTCGCGGAGGGCAACCGGCTGCCCTCCCTGCCCAGGCGGGCCCAGGGCGGGCGATGGGCCCGTGCCGGTGGGACCTGCGGCTGTCGGCGCGTCCGGCAGCGCTTGGCCTGGCCCCGGTTATTGCCCCGGCCCGGTTGCCGTCCCACTGAGCCGGAGGCGTTTCCAGCCCCAGGAGTGCCCCAAAGCCGCGGCGGGCAGCCTGGCACAGAATCGGTGGGTCTCTGCAGAGCCCGGCGCTGCCGGGATCGCCCCGCCTGCCCCGTGGCTCCCGTGCTCGGCGCCTGCGGGGCTGTGCTGGGCTCACACCGGCAGGAGAGACCCTTGAGCCCCGCCGAGGTGAAAGCCCCGTTCCTCTTGCCCTCAGCAGCCCGCGGGCCTGGGCTGCGCAAGGGGAAATGCTCTGGTGTCTGCAACTCCGAGCCCTTTCCCAGCCTTGTTTTGTAAGGCAGAAGCCTCTGGCATGACCGTGGGGACAGCCCGGCCCGTGGGGAGGGCCTGGGGCCCGGGCAGGGCTCCGCCCCACTGCTGGAAGGCTCCCGGGGCTCGATGACACCGGGTGTGAGGTGGAACAGCTTTGCTCTGTGCAGGAGAGGAAAAGAAAAGTCACATTTCTTCGTGGGGGGAAAAGGGGTTTCTCTCGGAGGTGGCTGACAGGGACAGCAGTGGCTGGGGAGGGCTGTTGTTGCACGGGAACACAGTCTGGTTTGGGTTGGGAGGGACCTTAAAGACCACCCAACCCCTGCCATGGGCAGGGACACCTCCCACTGGCCCGGGTTGCTCCCAGCCCCGTCCAACCCGGCCTTGGACACTCCTTGAAGGAGCAGTTTCATTTTGCCATGAACCTCTCCAGACTGTGCACAAAGGGCCCAGTGAGCAACACAGTTCATGAGCTGTGGAATGAGGACCCCACTTAAAAACGGACTTTCTCTTGTTAATAAACCCACCTGCAACAACCACAGCCTTTTTGGGGGGTTTCCATGCATGGAGATCTCCCCAGAGTCCCTTTCTTTTGGTCTCTGGCACTGAGGGAGGTCACTGTTTCGGAGGAGGGTGGGGAGGTCCCTGGGTGAGGTGGAAAGTCTGTGGATGAGGTGGAGGTGTCACTGACGTGTGGGAGTCTCAAACACCTCTCACTGGCTGCTACCCTGGGGTTGACAGGGAATCTGCAACAGCTGGTGAGGAACTTGGATCCAGCAAAACTTCTAACCCCTGGAATGGAAAATGGTTGGTGTTTCTGCAGCTCAGTTGTTATTATTGCCCTGACCTGTAATCAATTCCATGCAGCTTTAATGCTGTTCTTCATCTTAGGGTTTTGATTTTCCCATTGCTCTCATGGAAGAAGCATTGGATCATGTTTTGCTCTTCCCTAAACCGAGTTTTTGTGTTTGAAACCCTGACTATAATGAAAATTGCCCTGGAGAAGAGGAGTGTTCTACAAATGCCAAATATATCACATTCCAGCGTGGTTGTGCTCTGGTGGAGTTGCTGGTTCCCTTGGTGGCACATGCTGTGTCTGCTCCCAAGTGTCATTTCTGAAGAACCTGATGTGTTAACAGGGGCAGAATAGCAAGACTGAGGGGAGGGGAAGGGACAGCTCCAGCAGGAGAACCACGGGATTCCTGAATGGTTTGGATTGGAAGGGACCTTAAAGCTCATCTTGTTCCAGCCCCTGCCATGGGCAGGGTCACCTTCCGCCAGCCCAGGTTGCTCCAAGCCCCATCCGGCCTTGCCTTGGACACTCCCAGGGCTGGGGCAGCCACAGCTTCTCTGGGAAATCTCATATGGGGGAAATCTTTTGTGTTATTTCCTCTTGTCTGGACCCTCATCTAAGTGGGACTGCAGAAAAGGGGACAAATTACCTAAGGCTGAGTGTCACAGGAGAGGACTGTCTGTGGGGTTTGCTGCAGTGCCACACTGTGCATGGGATCAAAACCCAGCAGTCTGCTCGTGGAAAACAGCTGTGATGGGAATCTTGCATCTTATTCAGAGCAAAATTTGGCTGTTCTGTCATTACTGATTGCAGCTTGGAGCTTACTGCACTTTCTGCCTGACAGGAAGGGAACCTGTAGGTGCTTAAAACAAACAAACAGAGCAGAACCAGCCAAATGTTGTGTTTATGTTCCAAAAACTGCCAGTCAGAACCCAATTTTGTCATTCTTTGAAAGATATACACATGTTGAACATAAAATCCTATTTAGGGTACATTGCTAGAAGTTTTCCAGGAAGGACTGGTGACATTACAAATGTTGTGGTTGGTGTTTTATGGGTGGAAAATGAGTTAAACCTTCCATCATACTGATCCTTAAATGGTTTCTGTCAGCAGCTTTCAGCCACCTGACTGTGTGTGGTTCCCTGTGCTCGTCAGGTGGTTCTGCCTGACTGGTAATGATGGTTTATCCCTTGGGTTTAGCTGCACAAGTGGCACTGGTTTGGTTCAGATCAGGGCTGTAAATCTGTGCTGTGGCTTCAGGAGAAGGGGTTGGCCAGTCCTCCCCGAAGGTGAGTGAAGCTGTGTTTGTCCTGAGTGTGCTGTTGTCAGTGTGAGGCAGGAAGGGGTGTTTGTCCCCCTCAGCTTTGTTCAGGGTCCATTCCTAACCCATCCCACGGCTGGAATAAGCAGCCTTTAGAGTTTGGGGTGGGGCTGGAGCCCTGTATGAGGTGCAGATCCTGTCTGTGCTCCCTTGGTACAGTCCAGGTGTTTCACCCACGCCTTCTGCTTTCCCTTTTCTGCCATGCCCAGGCAGGGAGGCAGTGCTGGCTGTGGGATCTCCTGCCTGTGGTGTGTGTTCAGCTGCAGCACAGCCTCCTGTGGCTGCCTCTCTCCTTTTGCAAGGGCTGTTCGTTCAGCTCCCCAGGGAATTGTTCGTGTCCTTTAGCAGCAGGAGACAAAATGTCGGCTGCTGGAGGACAGGGACACCATCTCCAATGCACACCCTCATTTTCTGCTTGTCTTCAATTAAGCTGATTACCAGACCCCTTTGTTGCTCGGAGCTCGGGCCCTTTGAGGCGCTGCCAGCGTGTCCTTAGGGCAGTGGCTGGGATTTCCTGCGCTGTTTGAGCCTGTGCCATGGGGTGCTCCTTGTTGTGGCACTGCCTCTGTCCTGGCAGGGCTGCAAAGGGCATCGTGCAGACTGTGAAAGAGGAGAGAAAGAATCTCTTTAAAGGCATCCAGGGCTCTTTGTACTCGGCGGCTCCCGGGGTCGTTGCTGCCAAAGGAGGGGAATTGCCGGGGTTTTAGGATAATTGCTGCTTTTTTATTGTTCTCAACCCACGCTAAATGGCAGTGGTGTGATTTGTAGCGAGTCATGAAAATAGGCCTTCTGTGCAGCATTAAGCTGGTGTTCCTTTTGGACTGAGTGTGGAGAAACCTGGTTTTAGTGTCTCTTGGGGAGTCTCAGAGGTGCTGGAAGCAACCTTTGCTGGTTGTGCCCTGGAGCTTTCCCAGCTCCGTACTGGGCTCTGCCGGAGAGGCCGGCAGGGTTGTGCTGGAGCCCTGGTGTTGCAGCCTGTGCTACGGGCACTGGTTTGGAGCAGATCCACCTCTCTGTGCTGCTGGAGACAGGCTTGCCAGAGGGACACTCAGAGGGACAGGAGACCATCTGCCTCATCACCGAACCTGCTCCTGCCTCCGTCGCTGCGGCTGCTCCATGGTGGTAAATGATTTGCTCGGGCTCTGCCTGGAGCCCCGTACCTTGACCCTGCTGAAGGTCTGGTGCAGCAGCAGAGCAGTGCTCAGCTCTGCAGAGAGGCTGATTGCACAGCTCTGTGTTTTTCCCCTTCCCACCTGGAGCCTTCCTACCCCTGTCAGGTGCCTGCACCCTGGAAACAGCCTCGGGAAGGTGTCCCTGGGGTGGCTGGTGGGCTGATGAGAAGGGCAGGTCTTTGCAATAAGATACAACCTCTGCTTTATTGATTGATTTGCATGGTATTGTGCAGGTTGAATTAAATTATCTGGAGTGTGATCCTGTACCTGGTGTCATGGAATAAATGCCAGAGTGCTCGGGTTAGAGTCAGGGCTTTGTAAGTCTGGCCTTATAAATCCAGCAGGCTCTGGGGTTTGTTGGAGGGATGACAGTAGGTACCAAGCTTCCCACTGGTCCTGCACCTCAACCCCTGCCTTGCCATAGCTCTGTCCCCCAGGGCACTGGTACCCAGAAGAGAAGAGGCTTCTGTGGTGGGACAGGGACAACCTGGGGAGCCACAGCTGCCTGAAGGAGCCTGGCCTCCCCAGGGTGACTCGTCTTGTGTGTTTCAGTCCTGTAAATGAACCTGGGCATGAAATGTGATCCTCAGCAAGCCCACTTGCTGTTGGAGTTGAAAGCCCAGGCTTTCTGTGCTGTGTTAGTGCTGAGTTTAAGCTCTTTTCTGCTGGGGAGGTAAAAGGCTCCAGTGGACAATCCAGGCACGTGACTGCTGGAGCACAGTCATGGAAAATTGGCTCAGTTGTTGTGTTTATTTGCTCTGATACAACTTTTCATAACACTGTCATGCAGCTTTTTCCAAGCCTACTGGAATGTGTTATTCTTTATTTCTTCTCTTCTGCAGTTTTTTTGAGGAAGCACTGTCAGAGAATCTGTATATAACATTGATTTTTATTGTTATGGGTAATGAGGTACAGCATTCTCTAACCAACTAGAACTCTTTTTTTAACCCTTTTTATAGCAAATTAGCACAGAACCCCTCTGTTTCTTGTAGCTGCAGCTCGAGATTATGATTTATAGCAGGGGAAACTAAAATAACAGTTGTTAATTCTTCCAGTCTGATGAAATCAAATTTGCCTGATTTTAGTCTCAACTCCTGCCTTGTTTTTTCTCCAGGGAGGGAAGTCATCACTCTCTTGCCTTCTGCAGGGCTGGGTTGCTAAACTTATCCAGTGGTTTCTCATCTGAGAAGATGCTGAACAGCTTTGGTTTGTCCCTATACATAATCTGCTGTGTTTGTTCCACTCTCCTGGAGGAGCTCAGTGCACATTACAGTAGGGAACAGCCTTATATTGGTATTTAAAGGTCACAAGTGTTTCCTTTCACCTCTCCAGCCAGGAGTCAGGCTGACATGCACGAGAGGTGACAAGAAGTCTTTGCAGCAAAAGGAGCTTTTGGGGTGTTTTTCTTAAGGGAGACCTGCAGACCAGTCAGTCCTTTGTACGTGGGGTCTGTCGCCTGCTTTGTCCGGCTCTGGCACAGCAGATTCCCTCCTCCTCCAAAGAATTAGTGCTATTCCTGCATCCCACAGTCTCTCCCCACAGCTCCAGCACCAACAGCTCTGTGGCAACACACTGGTTTGCTCACCTCCCATTAAATGTTTCCAGTGTGATTATCAGGTAGTAACAATATTTTAATTGTTTTCTTTTTAATATATTCCAAAATGTATTTCAGCGCCTCTCTCTCCGCTGTTGCAGGTGAAGGGGGACAAGGGTGTTGGGATACCTATGAATGAGCTGTGATGGACAACAAAGACTCAGAAGCTGAGATCCACCCTCTGAAGCCTGAGGATGTCAAGGCCCGGGAGAACCACGAGAACTCCGTGGAGAGGAGGATCATCAGCAAGCAGACGGCGGGGCTGTCCCGGCTGTCGCGGTGGCGCACGGCCGCCTTCTTCGTCTCCCTGTTCCTCTGCCTGGTCATTGTCTTTGCTTTCTCCTTCATCATTCCCTGCCCAGAGAGGCCAGTGTCAGCAAGAACGTGGTTCCAGAACTACAGCAATGCAGGTGAGCTTGTTGCAGCACAGTCAGCACCTGCCAAGGGTCCTTTGCCTCTCTGTGCCACGGCTTTGGGTTGTGGCCCTGCCTCTCAGCATGACTCCTGGAGCCAGGTCTGCAGGAGTGCTGCCCTGGGGAGCCTCAGCTGTGAATACCTGACCTGGATAAGCAGTGGCCCAGCATAATTGGAGTGGCCTTCCAGGAGGTGCTTACAGGATCTGGGGGAGAAATTAGATGCTGCTCTGTAGCACTGACAGGGTAGCAGGCTGGCCTCGTTTGTTAAAACAAATGGGGAAGGGTATCTGGGAGTGAATCTGTTGAAGTTTGCTCTGTGAAATGTTCCCTTGAGGTTGGAGGCAATTAGCCATCTTCTCCTCCATCACTGTGACTTTCTCCCTTTCTCCCATGCCCATCAGGAAGAGGAGGAGAATAATTCCATCTTGTTGTGTTTATAAATTGCTTTATAGTTGCTATCGCTATTTTTATTGTAGTTGCTTTGGTTGGCTCTTCAGCCTGGGTCCTGCTCCCCAGTGGCTCAGCATTTGCTTCTGGGAGAGCTTTTCTTTAATCCTGTGTGCAGTGGGTGTGTGCAGGATGTGCTGTGGATGCAGAGACAGGGCTCACAGCAGGGCCAGAGCTGTGTGTGGTACTGCAGACACCCCAGGTTCTGCTGCTCTGAGTTCAAGAAGGCTGCTTTTAGCTGAGAGGGAGAAAGATGGAATATCTGGGTTCTCTGGGTTTTGGATGGGTTTCTTTTATACTTTGCAAATAGCAACGCCACACTAAACCCAGAGTTGTTCTGAGTTCAGTGTAGTTCAAATTCTGGCTGCTTGGCTATAAAAATAGACAAATCCACTGGGAGATAGCAAATCTAAAAAAATCCTTTGGCACTAACTTCCTGTCCTTGGTTCTTGTGTACATGGCTTTTTTTAATACAAAAGCCAATTTGTCCTAATGTTGCAGTGTCTGAGATGGAGGCAGTGAGTAGGCCTGTAGGAATTCGTGTTTTGCTCCAGCTAGCTCTGCTGTGGGCTGAGGAAATCCTCACCAGAGCCTGGCCTGTGGTCTCTTGCAGTGGCCTACCCGTTCCTCGCTTTGGAAGATGTGAATGAAGACAAAGTGCAAGATGTCCTCTTTGTTTTCAAAGCCACCAACAACAGCAGCAGCTTCAACAGGTCGTGCCTGGATGAAGGTAGCTGATTCAGGGACAGAGGGAATTGTAGGGAGGGCTGTCCTTTCTGGTTTAGTTCTAATTATTGAGGGACTGGGAGAGAAAACCGGGTAATGAAAGGAGCTGGGTGAGCCCCAGTTGCCCGGGTGGTGCAGGTAGAGCCCCCTCTGCCATCTCCTCTCCTCAGGGCTACCTTCTCCCTGTGCCTTCCTCTCTGCTGTGTCTGGCACCAACGGCAGGGTGCTCTGGGAGGGTCCTGCAGCCGAGGACGTGGCGTGGATGGAGTGTGGCATCCAGGAGCTCGGCGAGGCCAAGGCCCCGGGGTGCCTGGTGGTGGGGAAGCCACTGTCCCTGACAGCACTGGAGCTGCAGACAGGTGAGTGTGGGCAGAGTCCTGCTGCCATGCAGGGGACAGGACCACGGCAGCGTGACGTGACTCGCTGGGGCATGGACAATGGGCAGTGGGTGTTGGTTGACTCAAAACGCTCTCCAGAGCCGCTCACTGGGTGTTGAGGAGCTCTCTCAGCCTCTCTGTTCCAAAGGCTGGGAGTTTGTGCCAACCAGTGTTTGGTGAGACCAGCCCTCCAACAGCTTTCTCACCAGGAGGAGCTGTGGATGTTGCTTTATGCTCCCAGGGGCTGGACACACACCTGCACCTGCAGTGTTTCCCAGTTACTCGTGTGTGCATGCCAGAATCACCCACAGTGGGAAGAGGAGTGGGAGTTCTAGGGGTTTATGATTTGAAAGTTATCAAGGAGGTTACTTAGATAAGTACTTGCCAGCCTGCTTCAGTAGCCCAGGATTTTGCCTGTTTCCTCTGGAAAAGTTTCGTCCTTTCTGAAACTAGAGATGGAGAAATTCATCATCATCTTGCCTAACGTGCAGTGGGGATAAGGATTTCCTGTACTGCTCTAGGAACAGTGATCATCTTGCTGATGAAGCCTAAAGTACGTTTCCATTTTGGGTTGACTGTTTCAAAGGTCTAAACAATGTGTGTTCTCCCTAGAATCCCATCCTCTGTATCTGATTTTGAACCTCTCACACACTGTCTTCAGGAAATTGTGAGAAATAGCAAGAGGTATAGCTGAGGGCTCTGAGGAAAAGCTGGTAGCTCTGAATTTCAGTGTAGATGGAAGAGTAGACACACAGCTAGAAAGTGGGGATACCTTAACACCATTTATCTCATGTGTAGGCCTTAGCACAGGTTATTTTTGGACTATTAATGAAGTATTTGCTTTCAGGTCAAAGTGTAGGAAGTTGGCTGCTGAGCCAAAGGCATGTAACTAAAGACAGCCGTAAAGAATTAGTGCAGGCATGGAGGGAAGGAGCCAGGCTAAGTGACAGGTCACAGCAATACAGAAAGAAAACATTCCAGAGGTAACTTAAAAGCAAGCAAGAAAAAATCCTTTAGATAGAAAAGTGAAGAACCCCGAAGTTTGTGTACTTGGTGCCTTTTTGCTGTGAAGTAGGTTAAAAGTGGTTTCTGAGCGTGGTTGACTTTTACTGAGGGTTAGGAGGGCAGAGCAGAATAAAATGTATTTAAATAGGCTAAATGTATTCAAAGAGGCAAAGTCTGCCTTACATCACAGTGTGCTAAAAACAGTAGCCAGCACAATCTTTAGCTGTTAATGATTCATCATCGTGGAGGATTTGGTGAGATTCCAGGGCTCTCAGGCTGTCTGGCCCCTGCCTGTAGGAAGATTGAAGGAGAGATAGGCAGATTATCATCTGAAAGAGTCTGATGTGGTTTTGATCTTTAAATGCTGATGAAGTTAGTGTTTTTCTATCAATTCAAGTTGTGTTAATTCCTGCTTTCTTCATTGCCAGAAGAAGTGACCTGAGCAAAGAAGGGAAGTGTAGGAGTGCATGCTGCTGTTTGTGTGGGACATCTAACATTCCTGCATGTTTATCTTACCAGCAAACTGGGACTCAGGATCTCAAGATTAACTGTTCCAGGTCAAAGCAAAAGTAGCTGTGTATTCCATCTCTGCCAGGAGCAGAGTCTTGAGGAAGAGGATAGGAATAAGTGTTTTGTTACACCTTCTCTCTTCACCTGCCCCCTCAGCAGCCTGCACTGTGAGCTCTCTGGGTAGCTCTGGTCTCCTGAGGGATGTGGCAGAAAGGGCACCACAATGATCAGATGTATGGGATTACCTGTGAGAAATCACTAAATAAACCAGAACTCCAACCCAGAGAATGTCTGTCCAGGAGGAAAGTCTCTGTGTCCTCTGCTTGAATTTTATTATTCCTTCCAGAACAAAAAAAAAACCCCAACCCTTTCACCCAGGGCAGATTTGCAGTCTAGGCACTTGCCTACTTTCCATCTTGGCTCCTCTTGCCGTGCCTCTGCTGAGCTCTGAGGAAGCCCCACAGCCCTCTGGATGTCAGACAGGACAGTGCCATCTCCCGTTGATGGAGCAGGAAGGCACTGGTTTCACAGGTCCTGCTCTTTGGGGGCTGGGCATGAAAAGCTTCTCGAGTGCTTGGTGCTGAATCTGTCTCACTGTTACCCATTTCTGTTAAGTCAGACTGCTCTTTTAGGATGCTTTCTCACAAACTCTAGCAGCTGTCTGACCAGCAGAGATTAGAGCCTTATGCATTGGCAAGTGAGTTTCATCAGCCTGGTCTTACTTTGATACCTGTGGACTGTGCTGAAGCTGGGATGTGGTGATTTAAACCTTCACCTCCCTCCTTCCTCTGCCTGATTATTGTCTTCGAGGGCAGAGTTCTTTGCCTTCCCATGATTTCCTGGGGAAACTAGGAAATCTGCTCTCTTCTGCTTCACATCTGTTGTCATAGTAACAAATCCAAGTGGTTTTTGCAGTGTTGCAGTAAAGGCTTTGGAGGAATCCTGCTGGAAATACAGCCTGCCTTAAATTATTGCAGGCAGCATCAGGTTGTAATTCCTTGGCCTTCAGTCCAGCTGCCTTCCTGTCAAAGTACAGATGATTACTTTGCATTCCTGAAATGAAAATTGCTGTGTGTGGTGCTGTGGAAAGGAGAGGGTAAGCATTTCCCTTCTGAGCACTTTGTAAGAGACTGGAGTGTTCCTTAAAAGCCCCCAGCAGTGTCCTCCCCACCAGATTCCATTGCAAATTCCACTGGGAAGTGACCAGCAGCCTCGGACAGAGTGTATGGAGTAGAGCCACTCAACTGCTTCTGGGGCTGTTGAAAAGAAACCCACCCCATTTTAAAAAAAAATAAAGCTTTTCTGCCTCAGTTTGCAAACATGTTTGTGTTCTTCATACAAGGGAGAGGTGGGATGTGGCCTGAGATGTGGCTGGTCATGTCAGCATGGACCTTCTGCAGGAGGCGAGTTGCAGCAAAAAAGGTCTTGCCAGGAGGAGCTGCAACACTGTGGTCAGAATTCAGCTGCTTTATGGTCTCACAGTGTCTGTGCATATTTAGGTACAGAGAGCAGGGATTTGGATCACAGGAGGATTCTCTGTGCCATGAACGTTCTGGGAAGCTTGGTAACCAAAGGCACGAGGAAGACAAGCTGTTCCTTGTGCCAGGGTGTTTGGGTGGATTCCTGCAGGCTGGTAGGATTGCTTTCCAGTGTGTAAGGTGAAATTTGGGGTTCTGGGGTTCACTGGGAATGCAGAATGCAAGGAAGTACCCCATGGTGGTATAAATGTGGCTGGTTTGTGGTGCTCGTGGGCTGGAACAGGAGCATTTAAAGCCTTTCAGCCTGAAGTGCCTTTTAGTGCTTGTTTCACACTAACTGTCTTCTAGGAGAAGTTCTGTGGAGACACTCCAGTGACCTTGGAGCTAATTACACTGTGCTGACTCCTGTGGCAGTGATTCCAGACGTGGATAGTGATGAAGTTCAGGACCTGATAATCTTTATTGCTACAGGAGACAAGGTATGTCACCCTGAAGCTCTGGTAAGCCCAGTGGCTGCACCACAGGGTGGGGCAGGAGTGCTGTGTGTTTCCACCTTGTGGTCCAACTGGAAATGTCCAGAAGCCTCTGGTTGCTGTGAGTTTGGGGTGAGTTCTTTCCCACCCTCCAGAGATGTACTCCCAAATCAATTCAAGTGTCTTATGGTTTAAAAAAGTAAAAGAAACCAAAGACCTGGCCAGGAATCCCCTCCCCTTTTGTTGAGTCTGCTCTCCTCACTGTGTGTTCCTGGGCTGCCTCTGGAGAGAGTCTGGGCAAGATGAGCTTGCAGTTTTCTGCTTCTCTGCTCAGAGAAGTGGAAGTGAACAAACCCTGACAGCTTTGGCTCTTAGATCAAAGCACAGCTGACAGCCAGTGCTTTTGTACCACCACTGCCCTTTTCTGATCCCTTCCCTCTCTCTGCCTGTGGTCTGCTTTGCACTGCTCTCTTCCCAGTGTCACTGTGCTGGTTAATGCTGACCTGGGTTCATTTAGTGAAATACATACTGGTTCTGTTATCTCTGTCCCAGTGTTGCTTTCCCCATTTCTGAGAGGGGCAAAGTCATGTAGCTAAAACTGGTTTTACAGTAAAATATTTGCATCCATGATTGAGTGGCACAGCATGGTCTGCATGCCTGGTTTTTCCTATTCAAAGCAGACCAGTTACAGCTCCCTGCAAGTCTGATGGAAGCAGTGAGAGCCCCATGTCCTCACACTAGAGTCACAGAATCATTTAGGTCAGAAAAGATCTCTGAGATCACCAAGTCCAACCTCTGACTGATTCCCACCTTGTCACCCAGCCCCGAGCACTCAGTGCCATGTCCAGCCGTTCCTTGGACATCTCCAGGGACAGAGACTTGGACTCCACCACCTCCCTGGGCAGCCCCTTCCAATGCCTGACAACCCTTTCCATGAAGAAATTTGTTTTGACGTTCAACCTGAACCCCCCCTGGCAAATCTTGGCCATTTCTTCTCCTCCTGTCCCTTGTTCCCTGGGAGCAGAGCCTGACCCCCACCTGGCTCCCCTCTCCTGTCAGGGAGTTGCAGAGTTGGAAGGTCCCCCCCTGAGCCTCCTTTTCTCCAGGATAAGCCCCCCCAGCTCCCTCAGCTGCTCCTCATCAGACCCTTCCCCAAGTCCATTCCCTTCTCTGGTCACACTGCAGCCCCTCAGTGTCCTCCTGGTCATAAGGGACCCAGAACTGGACACAGGACTCAAAGTGTGACCTCAGCAATGCTCAGCAGCAGTCCCTGCCCTGGTCCTGCTGGCCACACTATGGCTGGTTCAAGCCAGGTGCCATTGGCCATCTTGGCCTAAGTCCTCCATAAGAAAATAGGGTTTTGCAGTCTGAAGCATTGTTGTTGCCAGAGTCATCAGAAATTCTATCCCCTTTTGACTCCTACAGTTCTCCTCTGTTTCCTTTCCTCCTTGCTTTTGCTACCCCAGTTATCTCAAGACTTTTGTTTTTTTAATCTCAGGCAGCCAAGAAATGTTTGAATGTAGTCTCTGTTCTGCAAGACTGCCTTTTGATGTGGCTTCCATTTAAGCTCTCTAGCTATCTTGGTATGAAATCCCTTCCTCCCTCCGGACTTGGCAAGCACTCTGTCAACTTAAGGCAAAGTATGTTCTTTTTTGAGAAATCACACAAACTGGAGGGAGCTTGAGTGGAGCTGTGCAGCTTGGCAAGGTCAGAAGGGAGGTTCAGAACACGACTGAAAGCTTTGCTGCTATCAAGGGCTGAAGCTGAATGTTCCTGAAAGGGCAGAGCTGTGAGCAGTCTGTGGGGAAGGGTCTGTGTGCAGGGGGTTTAGATGGCAGCTTTGGAGAGTCTCGTGGACCCCTTCAGCACAAATACATCCCAGAAAACACTCCAGATTTCAGGATCCACCACCTCTGGCAGCACACAGAGGGCTTGGGCAGTGCAGTGGGTAAGGTGGTGTGTGTTCTCACCCTCTGTGAGTACCTTTGGCTGTCCTGTCGCCAGGGCTGGCACTGGACCAGTGCTTGCCAGTAAAGGTGAAGCTGCTCTGCAAGAGCTGGTTTGTGTCTCCTCCCAGTGCAGGAGGCTGGGAACAGCTGGTGGTTGTGTTGCTCTCCCTCTGCAGCTGTGTTCTTGTTCTCCCCAGCAAACACTATCCCTTATTCACCTGCCAGACTCTCCAGATTCACTTCAGGAGCAGCAGATTCCTTTCTCTTTCCCAGTGCATCCCTTTCCAGCAAGAGGGAAGGGTTCCTGCCTGACTCAGCATCTCTGGTGGATGCTGGTTCTCTGTCTCATGTTTCTCTTTTCCCTAATGTGCTTTGCCCTCCCCACACTGACTGTTGCCCAGACATTTGAATTGGATTCTGATTTTAACCTTTATTCCCCTCAGTGAAATGTTTTTACTGGATTCTCTTACCCTGCACAAAGAATAGAAAGAAGCCTATCAGCTCTTTTATCCCCTTGGACTTTGTCAGCCTTAGGAGGAGTAGATTAGGGCACTTAAAACATTTAGCAGAGCTGCCACGTGAAGCCAAGTTTCCCCTGTGTCCATATGGTGCTTTGTTTCTGCCTTCAGCTCCTCTCCATCCCCTGCCCTGGGCTCAGTAGGCTTGAATGGAGCTTCCCTGTCCTTTGCAGAGCTGGGGCTGCTATTCAGTCCTGGGCTGCAGGAAAGCTGTGTGGCACAGGTGGCAAAACCTCAGGGCAAGTGGCTGTGCTGGAACTGCTTTTCAAACTTAAAAAAGTATTCACAGCATCAGGGTCACCAAACTCGTGCCCACTCCTCCAAAACTAGAGAGAGGCTTCCCATCCTTGCCTGTGCTGCTCCCTGTTCAGCATCAGTTTTAACCTTTTTGTTTTGTTTTGCTTGTTTTTTAATCCCTTCCCTGTGTAGATTAAGACTTTCATCCATTCAGGAAAAAATGGCAAACAGATTGGCTCCCCTGGCAGCCTGACCGTGGATGGGAGTGCTCAGTACATCAGGCTGAACCTGGGCTCCTCCTCCTATTTCCTTTTCTATACAGGTACAATTCTGCTTGGGAATTCAGTCTGAAGGAGGGATTGTAACTGTGAGATCAGGATTGCTAAACCTTTTTTTGGCTGAGAGAGTGTTTTGCTTTCTTAAAAGCCCTGTGGTGCTTTCTCCTGGCCAAAGAGCTGCTCAGGGCCCACAGAAGGGGGGGCTTTTGCTTAAACTGTGGTTTGTTATGTACTGTAGTGATTTTATTTAACAAATGTCAGGCATGTAAGGATTAGGCAGTCATTTATAGCAAATGATTACTGTGGAACACTTGGATTATGAACAGATAAGATGTTAAAAGCATTCAATAGCAGGCTTGAATCTCAAAATACCACTACAACTCTATGATGCAAGCCCTAAAAATATAGTTTATCTGGAAAATCATGGAGTTCAGAGCAAGGGCAGGATAACTTATCTCTCTCATTCTTGCCTTTTTTTTTTTTTTTTCTTGCACAGAAAACTCTGTCTATGCATATTCCCTGAAAGATCTGTACAGTGCAGCAACTGGGATGGAAACTAAGCTTCCCAGCCTCCAGCAGGATCCTGAGTGGGAGAAGAACATTGACCCCACCACGCACCACTTATCCCTTCTCAGGTGTGAGGCTGTGTCTTGGAAGCTGGTGGAGTGGAGGCTGCTGGTGTTGCTGTCAGGATGGGGTTGTTGGGGCTTAGTTCTCTCCTGGGTACATCACTTTTGGACTAGGAGCACATCCAAAGCTCAGGAAAAGGGCTGGTGTTAGTGGCCTTGTCGGGGGGTTCATGGGAGAGCAGGGTGGGGTTTTCTATTTGCATTTACTGTGCAAGATAAAAACCCCAAAATCTCACAGGAGAACCCTACTTGGTGTGGTAAGCTCAGTCATTTCTCTGTCCCTGTTCAGCTCTGGAGACTTTCGCTACCTGACAAAAATTCCTGGGCAGTCATGGGAGAAAATCTTGGTTATAAACTCAGAGGAGGCTGCATTGATCAGTACCAAGAATCTCCAGCCTTTGTGGACCCTCAGCGTGCCCCGTGTTTTGAGGTACTGTTCCCACTGTGGGCTGGATGTGGCATTTCCAGGTTCCCAGCAGCAGCAGTGTCCTGGCAGATGCTACTTTTGTTTGCCTGTGTTGTGCTTATTGTGTCTGTTGTGTGCCCTCTGCTACCAAATGTCAGGTGCTGCTTCAGAGTGGAGGAGCCCAAAGCTTGGAGTCCGTATTCTGTGCCTGCTGTGACGTGGTTGTGCTCAGAGTTGGGGTGGTGCCAGGCTGACCCAGCATTGTAGCTGGTGATTCTCTGACCAGGGCATTTGTGGGAGGGTAGAGGCTGCTTGGAAGGAGCAAGGTATGCCCAGGTCATCAGTTTTACTCTCCCTTCTCCTTCTCTCCCTCAGTGAGCCACTGCTCGGTTACTACAAACCTGATGTTCTTGGCATTGTCCTGGAGAGTGCCATTGGACCCAACAAGAAGAAGGTTTGAAATCTCTCCCTTTTAACTTCCCTTTTCTCTGCATTTCACAGCTGAAGCCTGCATTGAGTCAAGGACAGCTGGTGGGATGTGTTCCCTCTGGCTGATTTTAGGGAGCTTTAAGCTGGGAAAGGATCTCTTTCAACAGGTTATTGAAGCCAGCTCAGGCACTTTAATTCTCTTCTGAGCAGAGGCTTCAGTGATAGAACTTTGAACCCCTTGAAACAGCTGCAAAACTTGTGACTTGTACATGGCCCACCCCAGGTCTCACAGCTCTGTGATGCTCCACTTCAAGTGTTTCCTCATCTTCCCATCTGTCAGATACTTGTTCCCAGAGACAGTGTGGGGAGGGACAGCTGACATGACCTGTCTCCCGTGGCTTGTTACATCCCTTTGTTAGGAGTTCCTTTTCTTTCTTCCCTGCCAGGTTATGATTGTTGAGAGCAGATCTGGAGCAGTCCAGTGGGACCTGAGCCTGAACTTGGGAGCAGAGAGCCCTGGGCCAGCCACACTTTCTACTGCAGATCACCGGTCCACCTTCCTCATCTGGGGGGACTACCAGGAGCCAGGCAACGAGACAGTGAGTCGTGCTGCTGAGGGGCTGCTGTGCTCAGACTTGGGTCACAACTGGCTGGATCTGCCCCTTTCTCCAAGCTGACACTCTCACCTGTCTGTGCCACTGGGAGTGAGGTCTCTAACCAGTCCTGTCTGCTCAGAGCAGCCAGACCTCTGTGATCTGGTCTCTACTGAGTCCTCACACTGTCCATAGCAGGTGCTGGTGGCACCAACAGCTTTTGTTATCATCAGCCTGGTTATTGTAAAGAAAAGGAACTTGGTGGCTCGATGAGCAGACACTGGGTGCACAGAGCCCTGCACTGTGAGTGAGGTGGGAGGCTGCTGGCCTGGTGAGGTGGAGTTGCTGCTGTTTCTCAAGGCAGCTCTGCATGCAGTGATCTCCTGTGGCCACGTGAATATCCTCTCTGTGCCCCAGGCAGCCTCTGCAGCCTCAGTGCACAGCTCAGCTCTTGCAGAGCCCTCCGGGGCACTGACAGGCAGTGTTGGTGACAGGTTGTATCTCCGAGGGTGCTGCAGCACCAGCTGAGCTTCCTCTGCTTTCCTCACTCACTCTGCCAGCCCTGAGGTAAAAATCTGTCTCCTGCCTGCAGCAGACAGGCCAGCTATTTGCAGGAAGCTCGGGGTGAGGAGGAGAGCGCTGAGCAGAAAGCAAAATCCCAGCACTAGTCCGGTTGGCATCAGTCAGGATGTGTTGGACTGGCATGGACAAGTGTCAGGCTGGATGAATCCAGTCCAGCATGAGTAGTAGCTGAGCCAGGTGCTGAGGTAACATGTGGGTTCATGTCCTGATTGTGTCTTGTTGGTTGCAGAAGTCCAGAGCTCCCCTCCAGAAGCTGTACCTTTTCCATCCTTCCTACAATAATGTCCTGCTGGAGCTGCGCAATAACACAGACCAAATAATTGCATTCACTGGTGAGTCCTCTCCTTCCAGCCCTTCAGCAGGAAGCTGCAGGAGGACACTGGTCCCTCCTGGCCTCTGTGGGTGTGTGATGCTGGCTCTGGTGGCCAGTCCAAGCACAGAGACCTTAGGCTGAACTTCTCCCTGTGCTTTGCAGCCGCGCTGTTTGAGCGGAGCCGCCACGCCTGCTACGTGCTGCTGAGGGGGCCCCAGCCCGGCCAGGAGCCAGGGCTGGTGTCTCTGATGAAGAGGAAGCTGAAGGAGGATGTCTCAGAGAGCAGAGTGATCTGGCTGAGCCAGGTGGCTGTGGACAGCGAGCAGTACATCCGGGACCGCCTCTCCAGGATGCGATTCCACAGCCGAGCGTGAGCCTGCCCAGGGAGGGGCAGAGGCTGCCCGGGCCAGGCATCTCCAGACTGCCCCTGCTCTGCAGCCCTGCTCTCCACCAGCCCAGATCACAGATGGGAACGGGAAGCTGCCCTTTCTCGACCTGCAAACCAAAGCGTGGCTGGCAGGGAAAGCACCCCCAGTGTCTGGGGACACCCAGGCTGTGGGGGAAGCTGCCGGTGCTTCCGTCCTCAGACCTGATGGGACTTCAGTGCTTGGCCACCACTGAAGTGTTGTCAGCTCGGGGAAGAGGGCTTTCCCCTCCATCCCTCTGTGCCCATAAGAACTCTGCTGGCTCAGGAGTGTGTCGAGGAAAACGTGTCCTTGCTGAGGATGTTGGAGTTGATGAGTTCTGGGGCGTTTGTGTGAGAGGTGGAGTTTGGTGTGTGGTGTTAGATTTCCTTTCTGAGTCAGCTCTGCTGGCTGGGGGAGAGGTGCTTGGCTGCAGGTTGGTTTGCAATCACCCTCCCCTGGATCTGGGCCCTGCTTTGGTGGTGGGGTGTGTGCAGTGCCAGCCCCAGCCCTGGCTGTCCGTGGGGCCAGCAGAGCACAGGTTAAAGTGTCATTCTGCTTACAAAATGGCCTCTTCTCCTAAGAGCAGCCCCACACACCCTACTCTGCAGTCACCACCCCTCTGCTGCTTCCTTCCCCACCAGGCTGTGCAGTGTTGGTGACCCTGAAAGGGAGCTGGTCTCCCACCTGATGGATGCATCCAAGTTCCTCCCTGCCCTCAGTCTGATTGTAGGTGATGAGAGATCCCCCCTGAGCCCAGGGTTGCTGGTCCCTTGTGGTACCAACACCACCTCTCCTGGTTTAAAGGAACCAGAGGATCTAGGACATGCTTTTTCAGAGCTGAATTGCACTTTAACCTTTCCTGGGAGCTGGGATTGTTGCTCTGGGATGCCCTGTACCCTCGTGGCAGTGCCAGCTCCCTTCTCATTCAGCCCTGCAGCTGCTGAGCAGCCTTCTCCAAGCACTGTGCCCTCTGCCAGGAGGTGGGCAGGAGCTCTCTGCTGCTTCCCTGCCCTTGGAATTGAAAGGATGCTGGGTAGGGATCCTTTCCGCCAGCCTGGTATCCTGAGGGGTGGGACAGGTTGCTCTGTGAAGATTACATGTTTCTCCTGGAGATTTATGTAGCGTCAGGGTGTGTTTGCTCTGCCCCATCCTGGGTGGTGGTGCCAGTGCAGGTGTAAAGCCTAGAAAAGGGTTTCAACTGTCTGCTTAGTCCTGGAAATAAAAATTAACCCTAAAAATAACCTCTCTCAAAAGCTCTGCAGTGCCAGAGGGGGCTTGGCCAGTGCCTCCCTGCCCTGCTGAGTCTCACACTGGGGGATGTGTAGAAACACTGTAGAATGGCAAACTTAATGCCAGGCTGTGCAGGGCTGGGCACTGGCTCTTCCCTTCAGCTGAGTCTGAACGTGCCTCAGGGCAGCTGCTGTCACAGGGCTCACAGCACAGCCTCAGCCCTCCCAGAACATCCTGAGCTGCCCGGACTCCCACCTCTTGCTTCCAGCTGGCCTGGTGGCTGCCTGAAGGATGCCCTGGCTCCCTCTGCCCCATGACCAATATCCTAGGCAGTCAAGAGAGCCAGTCTTGGGGCAGGAATCCAGGGATGCTCTCTGGAGAGCACAGCCTTCAGAGCACCCTGGGCTCAAAGTGGTGATGTTTCCCTCTCTTCACAGCCTGTTTTCTGAGGGTGCAGGGGGACTCCCCTGGTGTGTCCCCCAGATTGGGTTGCCTCTTTGCTCAGCACCTGAAGCCTGGCAGCCCCCCGTGCCAGCATTGCAGCCATAAGGGGCTCCAAGGGCCAGATTCAGGCTGCCCTTCAGCCAGCTGGGGCAGAGCAGGAGTGTGGCTGTGGGCACTGGGCAGGGGAGCCCCAGGTTTGCATGCTAGTCCAACCTGAGTGCTGGATGTGGATTGTATCCTGCTGAGATTCCCTTGGCAGGGAGTGAGCTGCCTGGTCTGTGTTCTCACCACACACTCCCTCCTCTGATCCCTATCCAGACCTGACCTTTCCCATAGGCACACTGAATGTTCCTTCAGGAGAGCTGCATTTTCAGCTTTGGGGAGCTTTTCTGGCTTTGTCATTACTATTTCCAGATCCTTTGGAAATGCAGATTCACCTGTGGCAGCTCAATTAAATGCATCAGTGCCAAACCAGCACCTTCTTAACAAAACCAGTCCTTTCTCCAGCTTATTTTCCTGTGTAATTGTTTTTTTGCAGTATTTCATGAATGACTTTGTGCCTTGATTCAGTAACCCAGCCGGTTGGCCATGATGTGTATCACTGTGTTCTGTGTTAGTGTGGTTTTTAACACTGAGACTGTTTGGTTTGGTTCTTTAACTTATTGCAAATTGTGCTGTGCAGGACCTGCTCTAACCAGAATGGTTTCAATAAACCCTCTTTTGCATTGTTTGTAAATGGTGCCCTGCTTTGGTGCTGCAGCAGAGGTTACACAAGACCTTGGGGGTTTTGGCAGCCCTTTGGGTGACTTCTGAAGGCAGAAACCCCCCTTTTTTGGGAGGGATCCAGGTGTCCTGGTGATGCTTTGATGTCAGGCACTGCCTGCTGCCCTGTCTCCCTGCAGGAAGCGATGGACTGGGAGAAGGGAGCATGTGGAGAGAGGTTGGAGTTAGATAACTGCTCCGGGCCAGCCCGTCCCTGCCCCCCACCTGGGGCTCCATGACCTGGTTTTACACCCCAGATTCCTGCTGCAGTCCATCAGCATGAAAATCTCATGGCAGAGCTTGGATTTGGATCAAGCCGGAGGGAGACGCGTGGCAGGCGCTGTCTGCCGGAGCGTGGGACCATCTGTCGCTGCCCGGTGCCTGCCAGGCCCTGAGCTCCACCCTGTGACCGAGGCAGCTTCTGCTGCCCCCAGGCTCCTGTCGGGCCCAGCCCTGAGCTCAGAATGACCCCTGCTCCGTGCCGGGGACCCCGGGCTCAGTGGCAGGGAAGGGTGCCGCGATCCCCTCCTTCCCAAGCACCCGCCGTGTTTGTGAGCTGGGATATGGGCTGGGAACATCCCCAGCCTACTCCCCTCTGTGGGTCCCTGGGTGCGTGTGGAGCAGGCTGGGCTTCAAAGCTGAGCACTGGTGGGCATCAACCCCCCTGTCCTTTATGTAACCATCACTGATAATCCCCCACAACTGGGGCTCGGCTCCCGGGAAGGGAATAATCCTGCCGTGCGATCCTCGGCCTCTGCTCAGATTATCAGTCCCTGGGTAGGGAGTGTGGCTCAGCTGCCAGCCGTGCTCCCTGTGCCCCTGCCAGCCCACAGGGCCCCAGCAACCCGGGCTGGCTGGCCCCTGGCATCTCCAACGCTGCTCCCAAGGCTGGTCCTGCCTGCCTGGGGTCTGCACCTTGCTGGGTGCTGCAGGCAGGGGAGGGGGTTGCTGCCAGCCCAGGGGGGTACAGGACACAATCCAGCCCGGAGAAACGGCAAGCACCTTCTGCTCCTCACACCCTGCTCTGGCCTCCCAGATCCTCCCTCCCCAAAAACTACGGGGGCCACAGTGTTTCCCCTTGGGGGGCTTTATTGTCTTGTGCCCGGGGTGAGGGCGGCAGGAGGGGGTGACCCCGCACCAGGCCGGCTGGGTGCAGGTTCCCCGAGGGGTGTGGGGCTGTGAGCGGGGGCTGCAGTGGGGCCAGCCTGGCCCCGGGGGGGTGGCTGGGGGGGCATATGGCTTGTCTCCTTAAGTG
>VXAU01000031.1:48957-62529 GCA_013399695.1 Formicarius rufipectus | reverse complement strand
AAGGCAAAGTACTAGTTCTTTCTAGTATTATTCCCCTATCCAACATAATTCCTGACCTAAAGACACTGCTGCTTAAGGTATATCTTTATATGATATATATATATATCTTTTATATGCTTTACATGTGGGTAAGCAACATAATGATTCAAGTATTTAAAATCTTATTAGATTAATATTATTGTCCCAAACATATTAATTTTTATATTGCTGTTGTTTTGATTTTCCTTCCCCTTTTCCCTCCTTCCTGTCTTATATCCTCTCTCACTTTCTTTCACACCTACTTATTTTCTTTCCTTACCAACAGATGGTCATAGCAAGAGGAAAAGTGACAAACCAAGCTTCAAGTGATTTGAACCCCTGTGATTTGATTTTTAGTTTATTTTTCTTAGGCACTTCTGGATCATTTTTTATACTATCAGTATTAATTTAACAGCCAGTTATGCCAAATGCTTCAGAAGAAACTGAAGGAGTTATTTTGCAATACTTTGCATCTTGGATTCAACTTTTTTATATTTAGATCATAGGAGAGGGCACGTGTCTAAATGATATTAGAATGTGTTATCTTAATATTTGAAACTCAGAAAAAGAATAGTGTAGGCCAACAGCAGGTTCTCAAATACAGTAAGAGATGCTAAGAATAAAAGTATCGAATTGACAATTTATGAAACAAATACATAAAATGCAAACAATATTGTGTATTTCTGTCATAACAGTGCTGTTTTAACAATTATTCTGGCTTTAATTTTCAAACTTCTGCCTGAGCTGAAGATGGCATCACCAGGCCAAGAAACTCCTATAGGTCTTTCTTCACATTGTGCAGAAATTCTGGGAAAAAAAGAAAAAAAAAAAAAAGCCCAATGAAAAACAAAAGTTCATTTAGTTCTGTGTTAGTTTAAATCTTCAAAGTACTATTTTACCAAGACTTCTCTGGGAAATGTGAATATGTCTTTTGGGATCAGCTTCTGTATTAATAATGCTCCAAAACCAACCTCATACCACCCAAAAGAAAACCTCCCAGCAAATTCCGAAACAAACATCAAAAATCCAAACAAGGGCAAGTTTTAAAGACTTGTAAACAATTGCAAGAAACTGCAATGTTTTTGTTTGTTGGGGGTTTTTTTCTTAACATTTACAGAACCTGCATGTGTAAAAGTAGGTATGGTATATAAAGTCTATGGTTATATGCATCTGTAGATGAATGAATATGAATGTAGATGAATGGATAAGGTTGCCAGATTTAAACTTTTAACAGTAGTACATCAATACTGGTGTTAATATCAAGAGAGAGCTTGTCCAGCTCTAAGGCTATTTAAGTGCTTTGCAAATAAATTAATTATTGCCCTTAATAATATGTAAAGACCACAAATATATATATCTTCTTCTGATTTAATAACTTAGACTGTGAACATATAGAAATAAATTATGTAAATTCTTAGCTCTTTTTCAAGTAATCTCTGACTTCCAACTAAGCTTGTATGTTTGTTCATTGGTTTCATTTTAACACATGCAAGTGGCAAAGCTTAGAGTAAGGGTACATGACAAAAAAATAAAAATAAAAATATTTTGTAGTCTAAGATTCTCCAAGCTCTAGAATATTCACATTAGTGGGGGAGGTGACTGTAGCTATGACTACACAGACTATCTTGAAAAGTGGGCTCAAGGGAATCTCATGAGGTTTAATAAGACCTCAAGGTATTGCACCTGGGTTAGATCAACTGTCAGTCTCAATACAGGCTGGGAGATGAACAGATTGAGAGTAGACCTGTATCTACTGAGCTAAGTGGTGATAGCTAAGGTATAGTTTTGTATTACCTGCAGACTGGACACAAAACCATAATAAATATTGTACTCTATTGGATAAATTAATCATCTAACCCAATATACTTTTCTTCACAGTGACCAATATTAATTAAGGTGGCTTTTTTGCAGCAACAGGAAGGTGTAGCTTGGCAGGTTATAGGAACAATTGAAAGATTGGCTTATTTTTTGTCCCCTGTTTTTATGTGATTTTTTTTACTGCTGCTTCATAATCAGATTATACATTGGATGTTTCTACAGAAATGTACTGAAAGATTGGCATTTTAATTGTTTATCTGTTTATTAATCAATTTTTAATTAAGAAAAAGAACACATTAATCTCATAAACAGGGGTTGGAATCTCCTAGCAACTGCAATGCCGTCAGATGTAATTTCCTATTTTTTTTAAATCATTGCTAATTTAAATATCCTTGACTCTACATTGTTTGAATTTGGAAAAAGGTAGATTTCCTTGATGTCAAGAAGATTATGCTAACTTATAAAATAGATACTCTTTAAAATGTTTGTAATAAATAGTGTATGGAAGAAAAAACTCCAAAGGAGTCACAAAAAAATCATAACTGTAATGAGTTTTGTAATAATTAGGAAAATTGCTTCCCAAGCATAATTTTTATGAGTCAAGATTCAGAACAATAAAGCTACTGATACACATAACATAGTCAATAAAATCTAGTTTTATGACAATCATCAGCATAGCACTCTTTCGTTTCACCCCTCATTTCTCTCTGATGTGTTGGTAGAGATGCAAAAGGGAAAATAAGTGAACAGCCTTCAGCAATACTGAAGGTAAGAAATAACATAACATATTTTGCATATTTATCCTTTCAAAAGAAATTTTGAAGATACAACATAATGACTTCTGTTTATTTTACTTCAAAATATAATTTCCTATTTTCATATTAAATAACTTACTACACCGATATGGCAACTTTCTGTTCAGCTGCTCTTGAAATTTACTTACGAATAAAAACATTTCAACCGTTCTTTCTGTTCAAAAATGATGGAAAAAAACAAAACAAAACAGACTTTAAAAAATAATATCTATATTTTTTCAATAAAATGTTATTTTTTATGAGCATCCTCTTGTTGTCAGTTAATCTCTTGAATAAGATTAGCCTTATCTAGATATAGTCATCCAGAAGTTGGTCAGTTTTAGTGTAAATTGATGCAAAATGTTAAGGGTCTTTAAAATAAGGTGACACAAATAATGCTTTTCCAATTTCTTCTACTTGTTTTGTATGTATTTTAGAACAAACTGAGTGGCTAATTTCGTTCCACTGACCATAAAGATGCCTAGGAGGGTATCTCAGACTAAATGTTACAAGATAAAGCTATCACCAAACTGCAGAAGTGTTCCATCATAGATTTACTTCAGTTTCATTTATAAAAGTTAATTTTAAAAACAGCAAAACATAATATTTAAATTGTTTATATATTTAATTAAAACAATAATATTTTGCAGTATCTCCCCACTNTTTTTCAGTTACCCCCCCCCTTCCCCCTGGGGGAAAAAAAAAAAAAAAAAAAAAAAAGAAGGAGCTGTTACTCTGAGTCCTCAGATGAAAAAACCTTATATTTTCAGCTGTTCTCTTTTACACTTTGTTTTGGTTCTGCTTTACCTTTAGTTGACCTTCCATGGTTAAAATGAAAGTACACAAGTTATTGTGTCAGTTCTCAATAACTTGAACTTTCGTGATGAATGTCACAGGGAAAGAAAATGAAGAAAAGTGTCAGAGAGAAGTGAAGTGGGTCCTTCAGCCATGACCCCATGTGACCTTCTACAGGTATTTCCCAATTGTGGCCCTGAAGTCCTTTAGCAATCTTTTCCATGTCCATAGACAGGGCAGTGCTAGTACATTTTAGTAACTCTACTCACAGTCAGATGCTATAAAAACAAAAAAAGTGGAGTTTCTGTTGCTGAAGGGGTATATTTGGACTGTGATATGTTTGTGCTGTCTTCACAGAAGGGTTAGGCCATTTAATTTCTCTTGGAATTAATATACCTTTGTAAGGGTTTATCAGATGTCTGGAGGCATGAACCGCTCGTGTGCAGCAGAACAGGTTTATGGTATCTGCTGATTTGACCAAGGCTCTCTGATGTAGTTCTGCAGTGCAAATGCTGCACCCTGTGCACCAAAAGAAGTTATCTCTTTGGGAGCTAAGCACATGAATCCCAGCTCATATGCATCTACAGGACCAATAACACAGACTTATTCTACAGTTTATGATTTTTTTTTCCAGTTATAAATGCTGAAACTTCATGTGAATGAAGGTAAAGCAATAAACGTAAAAATTATTCTAATCATATGTTAAAATACCCTGAGTTTCCTTAGTCTCTCCAACTGAGAACACACCAGAAAAATCCATAGACACCCTTGTACATTAGAATAAGCAAGAAACTTCCATTTGAAGGATAGAGTACAAAGCTACTTAATAAAGTCCATTTCTTACTGCAAGTATTGCAAGCAAACCTGAAATAAGCTGTTTTAAAGTAACTCATGCAGAAGTAATGACAAATTAAAACATTTTACATATCTGTGTAGCTCATGGAGTGAGTATTTATGTTGCTTAAATGAAAGTCTTGCTCACTAAGTAGTGTCCTATTGCAACCATAAAGTTGAAAAAGGTTGAAGAGGTATTTGTTTGCCTGGAATCTAAACATAAGCATAACTATTTGTAAGATTGTACATTTTGTGATGCTACTAATGGCATAATCAGCAACAATGTCTGAACACTGTGTCCAGTTAGCTGGACACAGCTAACTGCACATTTAGAGTTAATATGTAACTGCAAGAGACAAAAGGAGACTTCTGTGATGTAACTGCACAAGCAGGATACGATAAAATTCATGCACAAGACAGAAACTGCAAAATATAAACAGAGGATACAGAACAGGCAAGAAACATGCCTGGGAAACTGAACAAGTTCTGCTCCTGCAAATAAGATAGTCTATATTGAGAAAGGATGAGATTCACTCTTTCTTTTACAGAGTTTATGAGGATCACAAAAATATCATGGACATATGAGTGGGAAAAAAACAAACAAACAAAAACTCTTTACTTTGGTCCCAGCTTACGTCTTCAAAGAGACATCAAAACTGATCTTCAAACCTCACTACAGTCATCCCTGCTGATTACATGGCATCAGCTCTGTAGTATTCAATGCACACAACTAATATAGGAGACAGTTATTAAGGAATGTTTGAAGGTGCAATAATTTTAACTAATACTGTGTAAAACTTACCATTGGGAAATGTGTGTTGTTAATGAATACCAGTCTAGTAAAACACCACTTTGATACTGGCTTTATTTCTGACTTTCAAATATTCCCATCGCCATCACATCATGCTCTCCAGTATTTATGTACATCAATATCAGTACACACAAACAGATACTCAGTTGCAAGAATCTCATGTGAAATTACGTTTTAGATTCTGTATATTTTGCATTACAGTTTAAAGATATTAAGGTCCATATTCATCCAAGTTAGGGTTTTGTGAGTGCTAAATCCTGGAATGCAGTATGTATTTATTCCCTCTAGGTACATGGATCATTCCTTAGCCACCTCAGCAGCAATCTGATTTCATCCTTTCATCAGCTTGGGGAGGACAGAATTGTTTGTAGACTGCAATATGAACTGGATCAATAAAATGATCTTGGTTAAATAAAAAGCCTCAAGAAGTTAAAATTTGTGGCTGGAGGCTAGTGAAAGCAGTAAGGGATTTCTCATATCAACTTTGTCAATGGAGAAAAAAAAATTACAAACTACATCCTGAGACACCACTGCAATACTCTAGGTTTACATCAGAATAATACATTTGAAGTCATTTGGGATGCTGTGATGTAAAATCGAGCAGTCCAATGATCAATCGGGTCACCAGCCTCTTCTCCCTTATGTGTCTAAGATGTTATTTAATTAAAACTAAAATGCCATGTAGGATTGGTCCCACGGTGTAGTATCTTGGCGCTGCAAAAATATGAAGAAGGTATTATTTTATTGTTAATAATGTTTCATCTATTCAGTCTTTCTCCAGCCTGCTGATGCACAGCAACCTCATTTTAATATGTAGACACCAATGTATACTGTCCTAATGGATACTTTGAGATAAATTTTCAGAAATATTCTATCAGAAATTTCCAACTTAAATTAATCAAAGGAAAGGAAAAATAATTTTAACAAAATGTTATTTGAAAAAAAAAAACAAAAACAAACAACTAAACAACAAGAACATTATATAAGGCAATGAAATATTTAAAATTCTGATTACTGCTATTCTTTTCTGATTTTCTAGTTCAAAACAAGTTTTGCTTTGTATTAGAAAAAAAAACCACAACCAAACAAAAACAACAAACAAAATATCCTACCTGTTCAATGTTTTTCATATTTTACTGAATTTAATGGTTTGCTTCAAGTTTCTGTTCTGAACTACACTGAAAATTGTTATTTTGGTTTGATCTTTACCTTGTTTTGTGTTTTTATTTTCATTTTGTTTTATAGCAGAATATTGGAAATAATGGACTTCCTGAAAACAAAACCACTTCTTCACAGTTCTCTGATTAAACAGGGTTTTCTTTTTCTTTTCTTTTCTTTTTTTTTCTTTTTATGTAATCTTTTTCAGATGAGAAGTAGTTTGTGTTTCAAATGGTTTATCATTTGTCTGTGAAATCATTAATTTTGAAACCTAAAGTGCAAGCCAAGAAAAGTCAGAGGAATGAAAACATTGCTTCCTCAGTTAAAATAATTACATTACAGTGAATTAAGACGTGAAATAATTAGAAAACCAAAGCTCGGTATTACTGTCCCATAACATCACTACATAGGGCCTCCAGAAAGAAAATGACTGGCATATGAAACCTTTCATGCATAAAATCAAGTCTAAAAGAGAAGGAGAAGGAGATAGGAAGCCTTTAGGTTTGTTTTTGTTGGGTTTTTTGGGGGGTTTTGGGTGTATGGTTTTGTTTTGTTTTATTTGTTCATTTGTTTGCTTTTTGTTTTGGTTTGGTTTTTGTTTGTTTGTTTGTTTTTCTTTTCTTAAGAAGCTTTTTCTATAAATCAGTAATTCTGCATCTCTGAAATACTGGTGTAGAAGGCAGGGCTGAGCCTTCTGAGACTTAAGTCTATTTCTAGCACTATCAATGGCTTGATATGTGACCTTCCTAAGGTCAGTGCCTCTGTTTTCCAATCTGTTGAGCAAATAAAATTATATTGTATTCTCCTGTAAAAACCTTTGAGATGGGTTGACAAAAAGGGAAAGAACTGGGTGTTACTCTTATATAAGATTTGACTTTTGTATTGTACTCCTGATTAATGATGATTATTACTTCAGTCACTATATATGTTCATCATAGTTTTCAAAGCCCCTTTGGGCTGTATAATACCTTCCACTTCCTCAGACTAGGAAACTGAGGCATGGGAAAGAGAAACAAGTTGACCACAGACATATCATCAAACTGGGGAGGCAGGTCTTTGCCCCAGTTTTGCATTCTCAGATTTTTTCTCTTCATTATCAAACAATGGAAATAACTTATAGTTTGAGAGAGCAGAGGCATAAACTCTACTCTGCTTTTGTTCACTTAAATGATCCTTATGTTGCTCTGAGGCTGTGCCACAAAAATGGATAAGAAAATAATTAATTATTGAAAACACTATTATTCAAACTGATGAGAGTCAGTGGGATTACTTGTGTAAGCAATAGATTAAAATTTTGAGGATTTTTTCTTTTATTTTTTTTTTCTTGAGGGTTTTTGTTTGGGGGAGTGGGTTGGGGTAGTATTTTTTGTGTTCTTGTTGTGAAAGATATTTTTAATGACTTGCATATATATAAATAACACTGTGATTTGTGTTACAGGAGTTAACTCATACTTTTCATGTGTCTTCATTAAAGTTTTCATAAGAGGATTAAAGTAATTTTTATCTTACTTTCAGTTGCATGAACACATGTTACTAAACTACCTCAGTCAACTAAATATGTTGAACAGTGGCCAGCTGTTTCAACCTTTTGTTTGTTTTCAGTCAGACAAGGGACATATTTTAGGAAAGAATGAAATAAGCAAGCAATCTAAACTACAAAAAGGTCACATTAGCAAAAGCACAGTACTGTATTGTGTATTGATCACCCTACATGGGAGTCGTCTTGCAGGATGTTGAGAGCTGTTGTAACAAGTATTTAAAATGATAACGTCGGAATGTGTTAAAAAAATTTTCTAAGGTTGTTATGGTGCAAGTGTTATCACTGCTTATTAAAGGCTGTAACATTATAATATTACATTCCCTGTTATAACTGCCTAAAAGAACAAATATTTCTTACAGCTCCAGTTAATTTCATTGTAACATTTTTCCCCAGCCTAAATGTATGTCTTTTATCACAAAGAAAAAAAAAATCTGTGTACTTCAGTGCTGCAGTGCTGAATGCTGCAATGCCAGACTTAGGAAGCCAAAGCCTGGAGTGAAATCCCAGTCCCCGAGTCAGATAATCAAGAATCTCACGTACTGCTCTGGGAAAGGCAGAAATCAGACCTTCACATCAGGACTGAGAGCATGGAAGATGCAGCTGGGAGGACATTTCAAGTGAAATGCTGCAGTAATAGTTCATGTTTTGGGGTCAGGGCTGCAGCAAAACCATCTCTCTTCATCTGTGCTTCACAACTTAAAATTCTCTCATTAAAACAGACAGCCCACTTCTGTTGTGTCAAACTTTTAAAGTGTGTATGAGTCTGTGTGTGTGTGTGTGTGTGTGTGTGTGTGTGTGTGTGTGTGTGAGTTTTGGGATGAGAGGAATAAAAGGAGGTGGGTGATTCAGCTCAACTCCCTATGTCTCTCCTTCTAACCAACTGCACAGTGGGCAGAATATGCTTTCCCAGTGAAGACACAGGGTCAATTCACTATAAGTTGGAAGTGGCTTAATTCAGTCCCTATAGTAGCCTTTACATTGGAAAAAAAGGTTGCTCCAGATAACTGTAGGTTGCAGGAAAATAAAGAAAAAAAGAGAATAAAAAATTAAAGGAACAGAGAGAGGAAGATAAAACATAAATATCTATCTGAATTAATTCCTTCACCAAAGACTTATTTTGGCTAACTCTCTGGTAAGGACAGTAATTGCGAGGCTCAGTCCTGTCTTAAGAACTGCTCAGGTGTCTTAGTGATTTTAATTCAAGCAATCACAGTGGAAACTGGGTCAGAAACTCAGATCGATATATATAGTATAAATAAGAAATTCTGGTCAGGACCTTGGCCTGGCCTACTCACTAAATACATGTCTTGCTTTTGAACCATCAGAATTCCAAAATTAAATGACTACATCAGTTTTATGGCAGACTACACACAGGATGGATGCAAAAGCTGTCCACCTGACTCCTATTCCTTTTTCTGACACCTAGTGTTTGAAGCTTTTAAGATTAACCCTGTGACCTATTCCACCAACATTTCCAGCAAAAAATTATCTTAAGGTCTGATGACTATGTATAATGGAGATTATCATCTATGGGTTTTGCTACCAGCTCTGTAGTCTGAACATCTTATGTGAGAAGTCTATTAGGTCAAGTTCAGTTTCATATAAAAGCATAAAGCAATCAAGTCCTCCCAGAGTTCTGCATGCCCTGGTGGGTGTTGTAACTCATGCTCCACCAGTGTCTTTATCTCATTCAAGGGATCTCAAAATTATTTTTCTTGCAAAGTAGAACAGCTGCAAGCAAGATGGTTGTTAGCCTGATGGTTGAGGGTATGAGCCAAGAAAGAGGAACATGTGGGCTGGCTCTTACACTGCAAAAGACAGAGAATTTTTTATTTTCTCATCCTGAGCTAGTCTCCTACTCACTAGATAGAAGTAGGCAAACCACCTCTCTAACTTTCTTTTCTTTCTTTTAATTTTTTTTCTTTTTAGTCATCATCATCCACCACTGCATCATTTTGCAAAGTTGTCTGGTGAATATATCACAGAGAGACTTGGAACACACTCACTACCCTTAGCAAAATGAAAAAAAAAATAAGAAGAAAATTACCTAGTTTGGGGAAGTCTGCTAAGTCTAATTTCGGTTTAGACAGAAGTCCAGTAGCTATGTGAAAACTGGTCTGCAAAATATACTGATATAGAAAATTTTGTGAGGAGATCCTGATATTAGCTTAGCACCTTCTGCTCTTAAAAATTGGCTAATCTGAACTGATTTAAAGCCATCATAGTTTTTGCAGGAGTTTCATTAACATATCCCTGCTAAGCATCAGTCTATGTTAGATTCCATAGTCAAAAGCCTGAACAAAGTCATAATTAAATTATGGCCCAATAATTCTTTTATTTGCTGAGTCTATTATAATTTGAGGTGCACATATTTACATGTTTATATATATATATGTATGTGTGTGTATCCACACACAACATCATGCCCACAGTGTACAATGTCTTTATGGTGTTATACCTTCACAGAAATAATGAAGACAATTTTATGGTATGTGGCACAAACACTGAGATCAGGATATCTACAGTAATAATTTTTTTCTTCTCTAGAACCTGTATAGATGGTCTGGGTTCTGCTCTGCAAGTTCTACAGTGTTAGATGAAGTAACTAGCTTTTTAACATGTTCCAGTGTAGTACAAATACACCCTTACACCGTGTTACTTATATAGTCATAGCAACAGGGAG
Source organism: Formicarius rufipectus (assembly GCA_013399695.1). Lineage (NCBI taxonomy): Eukaryota > Metazoa > Chordata > Aves > Passeriformes > Formicariidae > Formicarius > Formicarius rufipectus. Next base: position 52,078 of record VXAU01000031.1, on the reverse strand, counting down.
ATACGAGATTACTAATCAGGAAAATGGCAAAGTATCCCACTACCTTTTTTTATTTCAAGGAATTTTCCATATTATGAGTAAAACCATTTCTATTTAAAATAGCTTCATTTGGCTCCTATGTTGTTAAATATGGGACTTTTCACACAGTGGATGGGTACAAGTGGGGAGCTCATTTTCTTAGGCTTCTGGAATTCAAAAGCACAAGGCAAAAGACACCAGATAAGTAAAGGAGTCAAGGACAATATACTTGTATTCTCTTTCCTGCTCTCTTATCTTCTTGACAATTTAGAGGGAATTATGTGAGTTCTGTTTCCTCATGTCTGTGTATGGCTTGTAAACTGGGTTGCATATGGTGAATTTTAAAGACTCAAATTAATTGGCACTTCAATGCTGTATGATGTCCCACTTTACCATACTCTCTAAGTAGGAGAGTAAGGCATTTCATTTCCCAATCAACCTGATCCATGAGTAGGTATTTCCTTAAACACTTAGAGGCAGGCTTCTTATCATAAATACCTGTTTCCAAAGTTAATTCAAGGAGATGAGGAAAATTAGAAATTTAGGATTATGACATTGTGTAATGTTAGATTAATTTCCTCAGCCTTTCTGTGTAGCTTGACTCTTAGAACCAAAACTTCAGATACTAAATCTAAAATGGATGGTGTCTCTTTTCTTCCTCTTTGACTTGTCTTCTAGATGTTAACTTTTGCATGGCAGATGTGCTCTCAATACATATATTGTATATATCTGTATATCTAGTTCCAAAGTATACAGCTGAAAACACAATGGCTTTCTTAGATAACTTCCTTTGGAAGTTACATAGCATCCATAAACACTCTTACTTCTTCTGGCAGATTGTTTGCCATTTTTTCTTTTTCTACTTTGAAATTCTAGGTCCCTAGATGGCTTCCACCAGTTCCCACCTCTCAGTAGATCCCTTGAAAGAAGCAGGCAATTTCTCCTTCATGCTTTGACAACAGGTCATTGTCTCCTTCCTCCTATTCAATTCATACTTATTTATTTAATATCTTGTTAATGTTCAGGTCCTCTGGCTGCATTTTGATTGTTTTTACGGTGCTTGAGCAATTTTAATAACATGAAGGTAAAGATGCTCAGAAGTTTCATTTTAAGGCGAGAGGGGAACAAGTTTTTTAGTCCTCGTGCTTTACATCCCAGGGAGCCTTCACAAGGATCCATATTTTCAGCTTTTACTCCCCAAAGACTTTATTTACAGTGATCTTGTCTCTGCTCCTGACACATGATGAGCATGTCCTTGAGCCCCACTCTGATCCTTGTCCCTTTCCCTGACTGTTTCTTGGGGCTTCCTTGTCTCTGGTTCTCCTTGCACTTTGAGGATGCAAGTTTTGATCCGTGGAAGGTTTCCAGGTAGCCTTGCACCCCACCCTCCCACCCTGACATCACTGAGAGGCAAAGTCAAAGAAACCATCAGGAGAAATGAATTAATGTGCCTCAATGTGGTGCCAAGTTTCATTCTCTCTTTTTTCTTCTCCTAATGAAACCACCAATATATTTCTTGTGGTGCTTTCTGTCTCAGTAGCATTTTATCTCTTCTGGACCGTTTGTAATTTACGGGGCAGGCATTCTCAGGGACAGGATTTTTCTCCTTTAGTCCGTTTTGTTTCCTACTCCTGTCCCATTTCCTCCCCTGTTCCCCCCTCCCTCCCCAGTCTCTGCCCACTCTAACAAAACGAAAGGCCAAATCTTCATCCTGGGGACCCGAAATGGCCACGGTAACTGTTTTAACTTGTCTGTGATCTAATTATGTTAATTTGATAAGATCATCGTCGGTAGGATGTCTAATTTATTTGTAAGCAGTAGCCAGGGAAAAGCTTTGACCAAATTAACATGCCGCCGGGACCAGGGGATGCAGGCTCCATATGGCTCTCTGGATTCTCCTATAAATAACCCTCCTCCAGCCCACTCCCGCGGTTACATCCCCCCCTACCAGGATGCCGCAAAGTTCACCAGCGGCGCCGGACGGGAGAGGTATAGCCCCGGGCTGCAGGAGGCACCAAGAGGCTGGGCTGCCTCTCCCGCCTCCGCGCCTCCTCCTCCTCCTCTTCCTTCTTCCCTCCTTCCCCTCTTCTCCCTCCTCCCCCTCCTCAGCGCTGTTTGACAAGGCAGGGGGAAACGCGGATTTCCACTTGCACCACCAGAGGTGCAACTGGTTCTTCGCTCGTAGTCATCTGAAACACGTCCAAATGATGCAGAAACTTTTGTNGGTCGAGGAAATCAGTCATTTTATTTCCACAGAGAGTATATTAGGAGCATTCCTAGAGAAATATCTATGCTTGGGCATACGTGCATCTTTAGATTTTTATACAGAGATAAGAATAACTGTCAATTTCTACCCTTTCCTCCCCTCTTTAAAGAAGACACTACTCCGTGGGAACAGGTAGCGTGAACTGCTAACAGTGCAGCGATCCCCTCCCCCCTACCTACCTTCTTCTCTGTAATCATCTAAATTATGAAAAATAGAGATAGAGAATGCATTAATCCACTGTTCGACATTGCATATAGAACACCAGCAAGACACAAAATCCAACATGAAACACCCTAGACTGCAGGGGAGGACAAAACGCATTTAAAGCAACGATAAAAATGGCGTGCAGAATAATTGCCTCAAATTGCTACTCGCTTGACACCCTGACACTAATTCTGTTCAAGCCATTGGGAAATACAATCAGACAAACGCACCTTCCTCGCCTGCTTGTGCAGGTGTGAGCGTATGTGAATGGGGGAAATAAGGAAATGGTCTGGAAGAGAGGAATGCTAAACTTTCCATCTTAAAAGAAAAGAAACAAATTAGATAATCCATTTAGGAGAAAGCATCTAAATAGATCGACAGCTTTTAATGCCAACGTTTTTAACGCTTGCCCTGTACGTGGATTGATTTTTTTTTTCGTCTCCAACATTCCCTCAGCAGATGGATTTTTGCCACTGCAGCTCAGCAGAGGGTGTCAGATCTTTCAGTGTGCACCAGGTTGAAACGAGCAGAGCCTCTTAGCAACTCTCCCTCTGCGTGCATGTGAGTGTGTGCGAGCGTGCGGCTCGGCAGCAGCGGAAGAAAAAGGAAAGAAGAGCGAGCCAGGGAGCGAGC
>VXAU01000031.1:27278-48602 GCA_013399695.1 Formicarius rufipectus | reverse complement strand
GCCTTGCAGTACGTGCCTGGATAGTTTGTGGATATAATTACTGATTGGAATCTGGGCTGTTGCAGTTGTATGTGGGGGGAGAGAGAGCAGAAAAGAAAGCATCCCCCCCTCCACCGACCCTCCCTGCTCTCACAGCCCCCCCCATTTTTTTTTCTTCCCCTTTGGTGGTGGTTCGGACATTTCATGTATTGAATGAACTGGAATTGCTTTCCCTGTGAGGAGGATGGTTGCTGTTACTTTGTGATGAGATCGGGAATGAATTGCTCGGTTTAAAAATGCTGCTTTGGATTCTGTTGCTGGAGACGTCTCTTTGTTTTGCTGCTGGAAACGTTACAGGGGACGTTTGCAAAGAGAAGATCTGTGCCTGCAACGAGATAGAAGGGGATTTGCACGTAGACTGTGAGAAAAAGGGATTTACCAGCCTGCAACATTTCAGCGCCCCAACTTCCCAGTTTTACCATTTATTCCTGCATGGCAATTCCCTGACTCGACTTTTCCCTAATGAGTTTGCTAACTTTTACAATGCGGTCAGTTTGCACATGGAAAACAACGGTTTGCATGAGATTGTTCCTGGAGCTTTCCTTGGGCTGCAGCTGGTGAAACGCTTGCACATAAACAACAACAAGATCAAATCGTTCAGGAAGCAGACTTTCTTGGGGCTGGACGATCTGGAATACCTCCAGGCAGATTTTAATCTATTGCGGGATATTGACCCGGGAGCATTTAGGGACTTAAACAAGCTAGAGGTGCTGATTTTAAATGACAATCTCATAAGCACCTTGCCCCCAAATGTGTTTCAGTATGTCCCGATCACCCACCTCGACCTCCGGGGAAACCGTCTTAAAACCTTGCCTTACGAGGAGGTCCTGGAGCAGATCCCAGGCATAGCTGAAATCCTGCTAGAGGATAACCCCTGGGACTGCACTTGTGATCTGCTGTCGTTGAAAGAATGGCTGGAAAATATACCTAAAAACGCTTTGATCGGCAGAGTGATTTGTGAGGCTCCCACTAGGTTGCAGGGCAAAGATTTAAATGAGACCACAGAGCAAGAGCTGTGCAAAAAGAACAGAGTGGATTCTAGCCTAGCTGCTCCCCCTGCTGAAGAAGAAACCTGCGATCCTGGTCCCATTCCAACGCCTTTTAAAATACACGGCAAAGAAGACCCTGCCACGCCAGGATCTGCTCCAAACGGAGGTACAAAGATTCCTGTCAACTGGCAAATAAAGACCAGACCCACTGCTGCTGTGTCGACAGTGAGTGCGAAGAGCAAGCTACCAGCTACCGTGTCCTGCCCGCACATCTGCAGCTGTGATCAGATCCCTGGCTCGGGTTTAAAGGTTAATTGCAATGACAGGAATGTGAGCAGCTTGGTGGATTTGAAGCCCAAGCCATCCAATGTGCATGAGCTGTTTCTGAGAGACAACAAAATACACACCATCAGGAAATCCCACTTTTTGGATTACCGAAAACTTAATTTACTTGATCTGGGCAACAACAACATTGCCACTGTGGAGAACAACACCTTCAAGAACCTCTTTGATCTCCGATGGCTCTACATGGATAGCAACTACTTAGACACCCTGTCCCGGGAGAAATTCGCTGGGCTGCAAAACCTGGAGTATTTGAATGTGGAGTTTAATGGGATCCAGATGATCATGCCTGGCACCTTCAATGCGATGCCCAAACTGAGAGTCCTCATCCTCAACAACAACCTGCTGAGGTCTCTCCCAGTAGATGTGTTTGCTGGGGTCTCACTTTCCAAGCTGAGCATACACAATAATTATTTCATGTACCTCCCAGTGGCAGGGGTACTGGACCAGCTCACCTCCATCACCCAGATCGACCTGCACGGCAACCCATGGGACTGTACTTGCCCTATTGTGCCTTTCAAACAGTGGGCAGAGATGCTGCGCCCCAAAGTAATTATGAGTGACCTGAGGTGTGAGTCCCCTGAAGATTTCTTCAAGGAGGATTTCGAGTCTCTCTCAAATGATGTGATTTGCCCACAGTTAAAAATCTTGCCCACATTAACTTCCACAAACAAAAACAGCACTGGGCTGACTGAAACAGGTACTCATTCCAACTCCTACTTGGAGACCAGCAGGGTCTCTATTTCGGTGCTAGTGCCAGGGCTCCTGCTGGTTTTTGTGACCTCTGCCTTCACAGTGGTTGGCATGCTGGTGTTCATCCTGAGGAACAGAAAACGGTCCAAGAGGAGGGACGCCAACTCCTCTGCATCTGAAATCAATTCCTTGCAGACGGTCTGCGACTCGTCCTACTGGCACAACGGGCCCTACAACGCCGACGGGGCCCACAGGGTGTACGACTGCGGCTCCCACTCCCTGTCGGACTGAAGCGGCGGGAGGGGCGGAGGCGGCCACCGCCCGGGACCGGCCCTTCATTCTCCGGCCAGGGACGGCTCTGCACCCCCACTGCTACGTTTTGTGAGAAACGAAACACACAGACACACGCACGCCCTTCCTCACAACCCCCATAGCAAGCGCCGAGGCCCAGTGGGCGGCGGGGGGAGAGCCCGGCGCCGGGGCACATCCCTGCAGCGCCGCGCAGCGCGGCGTGGTGGGCACATCTCCCACCCGTGCGCCCCCGAGACAGCGTCAGACAGGCGAGGAACCGCTTCCGTCGGCTCCGGCAGGGAGAAACACAGCTCTTGGTTTTGCTGAGCTTTTGTTCTATTGGAGTTTGTTTTGCTTTTTTTGCCCTCTTCCTTTGTGGACTGACCCCTTTCCGAGAGGCCGGGAAAAGGAGAGGGGCGGAGGACAGGCTGCTGTCGGCCTCTTCCTGACGGCAAAGCAGGAGTGGAAAGTTGCACGAAGGCATGAATGTAATGTAAATAAATGACTCCGACTCAGAAACAAAGAGACAAATGGACATTAAAAAAAAAAATAAAAAAAAATAGTGCTGCATGGCTCGCATGGATACAACGCACCCCAGGGACGCTCCAGCCCCCGACTGGGAACAGCGTCTAGTTCACACCATCATCCCTCTTACCTGATAAGTCCCTTCGTATCAAACCTTCTATATACGAAATACAGTATAATAATAAAAAGTGCCATTTCGCCAGTTTTTTTTTTGTGTGATCAATAGGCAGTAGAGATCATACTTTTACAGTGGAAAAAAATTGTAAGGGTTTTATTTAAGACATAGTTGCATGAATATTCTCATGGGATTTTTTTTTTTTAATTTTTTTTTGAGGTGGGAATTACTTTGGTGGGAGAGATTTGCTTTATGGATAGCGGGTTGTATTTCATTTGTCGGGGGCAGGAGTGGAACACGGAGGCTTTGGTTTGTTATTTGCTTTTTTTTTATTAATTTTTTTTTCTCTACCTTCTTTTTCAATATACATATTTAATATTGCTTTCCATCTGAATGTAAAAATTACTACCCTTGATTTCTATTATGGTAATAGTGTAAACATAAAGAAAAAAAATCCAAAGCAGTTAAGCATGACCAATTAATGTCACTCTAGTGCTTAGGCTGCAAAGTTTAATGGTAGAAAATTCTGTGCTGTTGTAAATCTTACTATAACTTGAGGAAAACAGAACTGAGGAAGCAAGTGAAACTTACTAATTCTATTCGAGGATTTTATAATGGCATATTTTTTTCAGTATTAAAGTGAAAATGTTTTCAACTCCGGGTCCTTACCATTTTTCCAGCATTCAATTCTTGCAAATGGGCTACTTGAGTTTAGGGGACAGAGCCTCCTTTCAGTGTTCTCTGTGTGTGTTTCTCTCCCTTCCTCTCTCTCTCTCTTTCCCTCCTTCCCTCCCATGCTCTTTCTCATTCATTGACAGGCAGAGACACAACACCCTTCCTTCCCCCCTTTACCAATGTAAATAACACAGAGAAGTTTCCTGCCTCCTTCCCTCGCCTCCATTTTTTATATATTTTTTTTTTTAATAACGAGGCAGTGAATCCCTTTATTAATACTGTGAATCTCTCTCTGCTGTCTCTGTTGTCTCCACCTCTGCTGGACACACTGCAGATATATTAGGGATGTTAGTGGGAATTTGCTTTAAGTGCCTCTGCCCAGCTCGGTCTCATTAAGCTGGAGCCGAATTTCCGCGGCCAGCATTCCAGCCCAGGAGCAGTTTGCCCAGTGGGGCTGCTGTGAGCAACTGGGCTCCAGCAGCTGCCGCCAATGGGAAAAGGAATCTCTGCAGGGATTTTCCCATTCCTGCACTGGGTATACCTCCACCCTTTGATATTAAATGCTGAAAAAAAAAAAAAAAAAAAAGGCACTGCGCAGTGCTGCAGTTGAACTTCAGGCAGCTCGCATTTGATCCCATTTCTGTATGGGAAAGGGCCCCTAAACTCAGTCAAACCTCTAAAGGTGAAAGTCCCTGCAAATCATTTGTAACTTATAGCTCAAGTCCCAGTGGAGATATGGTGAATTTCAGTCACGTTGCTCCTGGCTTTCTCCAGGCAGAGAATCCTTTTAAAGAGCAAAACACCATAAGGGACTTGCTAAACTTCAAATACTGATTCTGTTTTCTTTATAGAAAATACCCACCTTTGGGACCTGTGAGGAGAAAGCAGACATGCATTCAGACACATTGCAATAGGTATGATCTTGAAAATGAGGCAGAAACCTGATCACGGGTGTTCAGGAAGTACCAAATGTGGGGAATATATTGTTCCTCCTCCAGAATCCTTTATCACTGTGGAAGAATCTGCAGTCTCCTAGAAAATACCTTGAAGTTTGGCTGTGTAGCTCTAAAAATGGCATGGCCTGCCTAACTATACAACCCAGTCCTGTTTCAAGGCCCCTTCTTTATTCCACCTTGCTGCTTCATTAGACTGATTGTTCTGCCAGGACATTCTGTTTAAGACAAAGTGATGGCAGTAGAGGCATTAGTTTGCCATTGTACAATATACTATTGTGCAGATTGATAAGAAAAAGCAAATGCATTTACATGTGAGCCAGTATTTCTTTCTTGGGAGGCCATCAACTTTTGTTTAGAAATAGTCCAAAATAGTAAAAAATAGTTAAGTATAAGCAAGTGCACCCCTAGATGCCTACCTAAGTTCTGTTGCTTTCTTCACAATATTGCGGTGATAAAATTGAGCAACTAAGAAAATTCATGATACATCCCTTACTAAAAAAACCCCAAACAAACAATAATTAAATACAGTTACAGAAGTTAAGATAACAGATAAATTAAATATAGCAGATCTTTGACTGAGATCAGGCATGCATGCATTTCAGAAAATATAATGCTAAGGATACATAATTTTAATTTGTCACCATTGAGAAGAAGCACAAAGTTGCACCTTTGCTCATTTACTTTCCTAAAAGTGCCAGTTCATTGGCACACCTAAATAGAAATGTTAATTCAGTTGAAGTGTTGAAGAGAGGCATTTATTACCCTGTTTCTAGGCTGAGGGGAAATAGCAAAATGGGCCTTTTTATTTCTACGTCATTTTCTGATTTCAACATTCACATGATTCTTTTTTTCCATCTTGCAGACACTTGCCCTTTAAACACATAAATCACACAACTCTCTGATATGATATAATTATCAGACCTTGAATTACAGTGTTTATCTTATTTGCATGTTTAACACTTCCAAGATTATTTTTATCAAAACAAAACACTCGATCAAAGAGAAATATATGAGAAAGAAAAGGGATGATCGAGGATGTATTGAAGATGAGTAAATATGTTGAATAAGTTCAGTTGCACTGCATTAACTACAGTAACAAAAAAGTAAACGTTTTATTTGTATAATAAAGACTAACTGTCATAATATTACTAACATTAGAAACCCAGATAAGATCCAAACATGCATTTTTCCTGCTAACTTAGGAATGTCATAACCTCAACCATGTCATACTTATTACTATATACTTCTTCTTATTATTGTTACATCTTATTCTTTCTTAATCATCACTGCAAAGAGATTTCTGTTCTTTTAGAAAAGAGAGAAAAGGAAGACATATCTTTTAGTCAGTTAAAAAAAATAAATTGGTAGCTTTTTTTTTTTTTTCTGCAAGCACTTCAATTAAGAACAGCCTAGAATTTAAAATGTTGCCATAGAAATATATGCCTGTATACATGGTAGTCTCTTGCATGTCATTGCAAGAGACTGAATGGAACTTTAAGAGGAACCTGATCAAATTTTAAATTAATATCCATAGGTGATGTGTATCATTTTAAGCAGAAGTGTACTCTTGTAACTGCACAAGATCACATTATTCTCTCTCTTTACTAGGTATATTAATTGTGCCAAATGATTTTATAACTTCAGTACAGTTGAATTGAAACTACATTTTTTTCAGCTTTGCAAATTAAGGTGATGCAAACTATTTTGTTTGTTTATTTTTTGTTTTGCTTTGTTTAGTTTGGGTTTGTTTGTGGTTTTTTGGTTTTTGGTTTTTGGGTTTTTTTTTGTTTTTTTTTTTTTTTGTTTTTTTTTTTTTTTTTTTTTTTTTAGCAAGAGTGGAGGCAGATGTTATCTGCTGGAGAAGAAAAGGCTTTGTGTACTAGTCTTTACTCAGGTAGAACAGCCATTAACTACACAAGGTGAACATTTCACACTTTTTTTAAGCTTGGGACAAAACTCATTAAGGTGAAAGTTAGAGCAGCTGGAACTGCAAAATGCTTCTCCTCCCAACAGAACAATCTTTACTTTCTGTTAGCCATGAGGAGTTTTGTAGGGCTCCTATATATGAAAGTGCCCCAAGGACAAGTAGCTTTCAACAAGGGGACAACCTCTTTTCCTTAATATTTTTGTCAGTGGCTCGTTCAGTTACAAAACAAGGCAGGAACTTGACATAAAATGAAAGACCTTTAAATTGTTCTTTCTTTCCTGTATAACCTTCTTCAAGACAAAGCTACATCAAGGTTTTCTTGGAAAATGGTGCACAAGATACGTACAAATCTTTAACACCCTTATTTTCCCTTGTATTTGGAGTTTCAATCTGTATGGCAGTTCTTTTATTGTATAACTGACTCTCTAGTTGTTTGTACTATGTGAATCAGTCAGAGTGGGTTAGGTCACACATGTAATCAGAAGTGAGCTCTCTTTGATGTTAAAGGACCTCATTAGGTTGATCCTTCTGTATTTAGTAAAGTTTCCATAGGTGGCTACATGAAGCAGGACAGTTTCTGTGGCTGAATATTATTCAGTGTGTTTGTGCAGCTCAGATTTGTGGGACTTGTTCATGATTAATGGTATAGAAATTGCCAACAATGGGCAGGACTTCTGAGTATTTGGTTGCTGTACAAACACCTTTTTTGGTATTTGGGAACAAGTCAGAAGGTGAAGAATTATTAGGTTGGGTTCATAAGCTCTGTCTGACCTCTGATCACACAGATATTTGTGTTATCTGTTTAAAATTAATAATCTGTTTAAACTGTATTAGCAGTGTGGACAGACCACAACAATCAATTTATTTTACTTAGTTTTTACCAGAAGAATATTAGCAATGGAAAAAATCTGGACTAAAATTGTTGCAAGCATTGTATTATATTACATTACATTCATTATGAGTATGTTTAGCAATGGTATCTTAGTGGGTTAACTTGTAACAGAAGATGATATTCAACAAAAATGCCTGCAAATTTCAGAAACTTTTATAATTGTATCTTTTTGGGAAGAAACATAAATTAAATCCATTAATATTACTCCTCCAAGATTAATTACCAGGTCAATTGACATATTGTGATGTTAAATAGTTCCATCTACTAGCTAAAGTTTCTGAGTCTTTTTCTGTGTATTCTTCCTATATACATTCTTCAGTTATGTGAGAGAGGAACACAGTCATAAGAAAGTCCCTTGGAAGGAAAGAGTATTTCCCTGCATCATACACTTGAAGGCTGAGATAGAAAATTCATGGCAAAGAATGGAGCAAAAAAGCCCATTATACAACATGCTGATTTGAGTCTAAGTGCTTTACTGCCATTATTTTAGTGGTATCAGTGGCACAAAGTGTTCTTGGCAGAAAACTTTGGCTCCATAGATATATTGGTGCCAGCAGAACTCCTTCTCTCTTTCCATTAGATAGCCAGATTGATCCCCCTCAGCTAGTGTCCAACTAAGTCAGTGGAACAAATTCTCTTGGCTATTAATGACTTTGGCTAATATCATGTCTATTCAGACAAATCCCTCAAGCTTTGCTCTCAAACCATGTCTAATCATGGGTTCTCATGTTTGGTTTTCATTACTTTATCATTCCTGAATCAACTTCATCTCTTTCAAGTGGGAAGTTTAGCGAACAAGGCACATGTGACTCCAGGAAAACAAAAGAACAGCAAGATAATGGTTTCTTTTCCTTTAAATGAGAATTCAAATAGTAAAAATAGGCTGGAAGACACAAATGAAAACTTTGGAGACCAGTGGAAAGTGTAGTGAAGAAGAGCTGTGAAGCAATTAAGCAGTAGTATGGTCTGGTGGAAAATATGAATAATTTTCTCAGTTACCACCTAACCTGGAATGTAGGTGGTACTTGTCTCACCTAGTTTGATGGGTTTCAATGTGCAGCCTTAGCATCAGTTAGTAGTGTCTTAAGAGGTGTCCCAGAGTACCTGAGGTGTGTGCATGAGACTGGAAGATACAAAATGAGGACTAGGGTACACTCATAGTTTTCTGCAGTGGCAGCTGGAATCTAAATGGGAATCATTAGTGAGTGCATCTGAAATAAGAATAGACAACCATGTAGGAACAACTGAATTGAACTGTAGGAACTGGGAGCCTGGTGACTTTGTTCACCAGATTCACGTAAGTAATTTGAATGATCTTGGTGTTTAAGCTGTCTGCATAGTGCTGACAGAAAAGGTAGGCAGGAAATACAGTCAGGTGGTGCCCAGGCAAGGTACTTTAAGACACCACAAATGGCATTGCAAGTCTATGAAGGGGCAGAGGAGTTGAACCCTAAATGTAACTCATTTATATACACCTGCACTGCAGCTAATTAAATGCATATGAGAATTCCTTGAAACTATATTAAATAAATTATATCAGAGATGGTTAACTGCGATATGATAATTTTTAAAGAATGACTGTTAATTTTTAGAGGTTTTCAGTAGAAGTCACATATACCACACACTTTTTCCATCTGTTTTTCTAACTTTAATTTTACTTTTGTCTTTTCACATTGATAGCTCTGTGACTTGGCGATTGCATCCTAATGGTTGCATTTGGATGGGACTCCTGTTTTAGCTGACACCTTTAGAAATTGCTATAGTACATAATAACTATAATAGTAATATCATAGAGTAATATAGGGCTCAGGAAGTAAAAATGAAAGAACCAAAAAATCCTGACAGTTATTGCTGATACCATTATAATAAATAACTGTTTATTGGGTCAAGCTTGAAATATAAATGAGGAATGCAATACTCCGGAGTTACAGACATTGTTGAAGTCATTAAGCTGATCACAATGAAAGGTAAATGCTACAAATGGATGAGTAAATGCGGTGGAAAATGTTTCAGGAAAAAAAAAGAAGTCTGTTTTATGAAGAGCATGCAAAACTGTTAAGTGGTTTGTCACAGGGGGTTTGAAAAGGAAAAAAAAATAAATTAAATTATGGACACACAGTAACAACTTATTCACATGAGATATTTTAAAGAGAATATAGATAGTAGGAAAGATATAACTGCAGGATGTAGAATATGTAGCTAGACCCTAGAGACTACTAGTTGGTTGCCCAGGATAAAAATGGCATGATAAAGTTGGCAGTATTGCATACTGGGCACTTCTCATCAAGTAGTGTGGACTTTTAGAGAGAAGTGTTGGAACTTAGATTGGGAACAAATAGGGAGAATGGAAGCATAAGAACAATAGAGGATTTTCCCCATTATTACAGTTTGGGAAGCAAATGTTTCCAAATTAGCTAGTATGGTTATATAGGTAATTTCATCAGGTCTCTTCACTGTGGTAGTGTTTCTGTTTTAGTCAGCATGGTAAGAAAATATCAACAAACAGGGTCTGCTCGCAATATGAGCATAGTACTAATTTTTTAATGTGTGGTGAAGATCATGGCAGTTGAAAAAAAAAGTGTGTGAATGAAGAGATGATACTTTCCTGGAAACATTCTTCAAAAAGCTGGGTCAATGGATACCTCTAGACCACGGAAATAGAAACAATTTTTTTAAATTTTAGAATGCATTTTCACTGTTGCAGTACCTTAGATCTCAATCAGAAATTGTGTTCTTCTCTATGACCTTATGTGTGGCAGAGAATAATATTACTAAAACCAGTAAAAATAATAAAGATGCCTTTCNTTTTTTTTTTTTTTTTTTGAGGGGGTTTGTGTGGTTTATTTGTTTGCTTGTTTTATATCTCTCTCCCTTTTTTCCTTTTAGAAATTTTTTTCTTTGTCCTTTTTGTGCTTTAATTTAGATGTACATATTTTTGAATATAAGAACATGGTGTAGAAGCAAAACATGAAAGTGTAAGAATGAACAAAAGGAATGCACTAAATAAAGTGCCAGCTTCTACAGATTTGCTGAAATTATTCAGAAAAAAATTGTGACTCTGAACAACAGAGTGAAAGATTTTACTGACATTGGCTAAAGGTGCCCATTGGAAAAGGAAACACAACATTTTTGACAAGTCTTTCTATGACTATGTTGCTATTAATGGAAGAAGATCTTAACTAACTAAAATTTTAGTATAAGACAATACTTCTCTGTAAGTGAATAAATGAGAAGGTACATTTAGAATTATGATTAGACTGTGTATTTGGGCCTTACAATAAGGCAATATTAAAATTAAGCTGAGTAGAAAGAGGTTCTTACTATAGAGTCATAAAATGCTGTCTGCCCAAACTTATTAACTCAGTTGCAGACGTGTATATTAAATTAGGTCAATTTGTCCTTTGAACAAATTCATAGTATTAATAAATTCCAATCTGAATAATCAATCAAGGATTCTTAGTTGCACTCTTATGTTCTTTATGGTATATGGATGAATTAATAATGGAACAAAAGGGAAGAAAAAAATGTAAGGTTTAAAAACAGGCTGCACATTTTAAAAGATCAGTTCTGGTAAGAAGTGTTACATCATTAGCTGAGTATTGGTCAGATAATGTAAGATGGTGCATTGACATAGACTTTATTTGTATAACTTTTGTTTTTTTTTTTTTGAAAGCAATAAATTTCTGATGAATCAACAAACTTAAGGTAAAGACATTTTGTAAAGAATGTTAAATTTAAAATTGCTATAGAATGGTTGATAGTACTAGTATTAATAGAAAATTATGTCTAGCATGATACAGAAAGTAAATGGAAATCATCAAAATATGTGTTTCTCAGATCGTATTTTTTTGCAGAATGAATCCCATTCACTGTAAGTTTCTGTAGATTTCAGTGAAATAATACTGTTTTTCCAAATGTCAGGGTTTACTACATTCTGAAACAATTACTCTTGTAGAGAGAAGAAAGTCAGTTGCAAATCCTTATTCTGTCTGGATTTATGAGAAATCAATCTTTATCTTTCATGCAGGACCAAATTTTCAAACAACCATGGAAGAAGAAAATAGAAAACAGTTTTGTGACACAGATCCTTTTGCAGTAGACTGAGTGATCCATAAGCTTTGACTGGAATGGGATCCTTTATTCTGCTAAATTAATGAAACCAGAGTGTTAGTGAACTCGATTACTGGAGCTGTAATCCATAATAGATAATCCATAATGGAGAATCCCTGCTGAATAACTGTTACATAATAACCTAGATATTTTCCATAGTTCTCAACTAGCTCTGTCCATGACAAAATTGCTACAACTGGATAAGTTCTTGGCAATGTGGACTTTGAGCCTGTTTGTATTTGGAGTTTGAACCTATGATTTAATTCTGTTTCTTGTTCATTTAGAAGTTTGAACATTCACAATATGTGTCCTGTGGGCTCAGCCTTTGGCCCAGAGATTCAAAGATGGCCTTAAAAATTGTGGGGTTTTTTTTTTGATGGTGTGTTCCCCTTCCTGCTTCCTGCTCTCTTAAGTTTGATTATGAAATGACTTCTCAGATATCCTGTTAGATTTCAAGAACCACCTTTGATATTCTTTGGCTCTGACTGACACTAATTGACTGGACAAGCAGCCTAGAATATAGTGATGAGTATTTTTATATAATTTAAAAACCAGGAATTTAGATCATGTGGATTAATATTTTGTTTTAAAATTGCTAGGGTGGTTTGACAGCATGAATTTAAATTGCTGTGGTTATGACTGGTGGCATTTGGATGTAATTCTGTCTCCTCACTGAACTCAAGGTAGATGTTTGGGACTGGATTTTAAAAAGAGTTTAAATATAATTTGAGATGTGCATCCTTAGATGGAATTTAAGTCACCCCAGGGTATCTAAGATATCTGCAAGTTTAACACACTTTCTTTTCAGGACAGGCAGCTGGAATACAGGTGAGGTATTTTAACACAACTCCAGCATTATAGATGATTATGTTAAAGCCTGTTAAGTGTTCCCTAGCTGAAATGTAACAGCTGTATTGTGAGCACATGAATTTACACATCTCAGTCTGTAACTGAATTGCAGCTTCTAAGGCTGGGTGAACTAAATCACAGCTAAGCCATTTGACTTATATTGCTAAAGTGAGATGAATCTCACACTTGTGAATAACATTCTCAGGATGGTATTGTCAATTAAAAATAAGAATACACACATGTAAGAACGTAGCTGAAGAGTATTCTTTAAATATTTTTTCCACTGTCAAATCACAGTTTATTAAAAGAAAACCAATATACTACAGACAATGCATACTATTAATTTTTAGTGATGTTAATTGTAACACTAGGACACAAACATACATATCTGCTTGTAAAGATTTGCACTATATTAATGTTTTATCTTACATTATTTCAAATCTAAAAGTAGGATATTGCAGTAAAATAGTAACAAGAATGACAATAAAAACGGNTTCTGCTCCACAAAATTGTCCCTCTGTAGGCTTCAGGAAAACATCCTTAATTTTGCATAACAGAAATGGATCAGAGTACACCAAAGAATATCAGCTAACTTACTTTTATAATATCATGATATATTAATTATGAAATAAAATAAGAATTTGTGTAATATTTTCACCAATAGATTTTTTTCATCTTATTATTATCAATCAAAAAAATATCAGTAAATAAAGGAGGAAGATGAGAATAACTAAAACTAACTCCTTCTTAGAAAAGCAATCCTAATATTTAATTTAGTAGTGACTGAAAGTTAGAAGTCACGGACTTTGCTGTAGTATCTGCATTTGTAGAATGAGTCTAATTCTAGTCAGAATCTATAAAGTACACAGATCAGTATGACCACAATTGACACTAATTGACAAGACAAATTGACAATATCAAGGCAGAGACCAAGAAACCAGATACGAAACCCCTTTATTTTTTTCTTCCTTCCCTCACTATGTTGTATGCATTATGACAAAAGATCTAACTTTCTGAAAACATAGATTATAAACTATATTAATCAAATTAATAGATATGTCTGTTAAGATTTTTTTTTAATTCGGTTATGAGAATGAATTACATTGTATTCATTCAGATGAATTTCTCACACCTGTAGTGTTGAGTTCTTCAGCTGAGCAAGCCACCTTCATCCCTCTGTACAGTCAATGAGAAGAAATGGGAACCATTCACATTCATATGATATTTTGGGATGCCAAGAACAGTTCAGCAGTACACTTAGACACCAAATGTAGGAAACTAAATACTGTCATCTAGGTGTTAACCATGTGTCTAAACTATTATTATAGTCAAAGGGCCATCCAATACAGAGAATAGAGAATAGAAAGTGTCTCAACTAATTTTAAAGAGACACAACACAGAAATCAACTTTTACATATAGTACTATTTTGGTTTCCTGGGGTATCCCACTGGGCCTCTAGCTGCCACTTGGGAAGGTTATGGTTCTTTTACAGGTCCTGGGTCATACCTGTGATCTCCATGAATATCCTGGATGTCTAAGATATCCTAAGGAATCTCAAATGTACCAGCCATTTATGTTTGGATTTAGACTAAACTTTTCATTGATTGCATGTAGAACTTAGCTCACATTTGGACACCTATGTTTGGAAGTCTGAATTTCTAAATAAAGCTTTTCCATATTTAGAAAGTTTTAAAAGTTTTATTTCTTTCCATTGCCTCTAACAGGAATCTAGGGCACCTAGTCTAAATATATAACTACAAACATAAACAGCTGCATTTCCTTAAATCAATTCCACACTTTGAGTCTTTTACTTGGACCATCTACTCCTTTGCCATAAAATATCATAGTACCATTGACCTATCTGAATGGAAGATTGCCCCATCAGACCGCAATTCTGGAAAATACCGGCCTCAAAATACTTTTGAGCTCTCGGACCCCAAAGGTTCCCTCCCCTGTTTCAAGGAGTCTGAGTTCATGAAGAAAGTGCCCTATTGAGCACAGACATCTTTGTTCTGGATTCATCTTAGGGGAGAAGGAGGGAATGTGGGAAGAAGGAGGAATATAGAAGTTTTAGTTCTGAATATCTCAGTGATAATAAAAGAAATTAAAGTATGAAAATACCTGGTAGTAGTTTCTTTCTTGGAAACGACAAGAGCTCATGTATGCAGAAACACCATGTTAATTCCAAAGAAATCATGCTAATGGGTGGTAATGAAAGTTTTCTTTTCCTCCTTTCATGCATCCGTGGAGTATTCTTTGCACAAAATTACATACTATAACACAAAAGTCCATGGTGAAGAAAAGTTAGAACATTTCTTCTGAAAATAACTTTGATCTTATGAGAAAGGTTAGCAGAGATCTCAGTAGACTTAAGAAGAAATTGTTAAGAAGAGTCAAAACTAGTAAGATAGCTCCCTTGCATGATTCAGAAAAAAATTTTAAAATATATTTGTAAGTCAAAATCAGTAGAAATAACTTTGGCTTTATAGTAATTAGCTATATGGTATGTTACCTTCATTCAGATTTAAAAGATTGCAAGAAACTGAATTAACATGAGAATAAATTGGCCTAAACTACTTAGCTTCAGAAACACTTGTTTAAATAAAGTCACTGTTGTCATATGTCTTCTGTGTCTCATGAACAAGGCTGTACAATATAACCACTATATATAATTCATATAAAATTATTTGGAAAAAACATCAACTTTATAAAACTCTTCATTGAAATAGAATTCTCTTTTGAAGAAAAGTCTGAGAAGGATGAAGCAGAATGAGGAATTTC
This sequence comes from Formicarius rufipectus, assembly GCA_013399695.1. NCBI lineage: Eukaryota > Metazoa > Chordata > Aves > Passeriformes > Formicariidae > Formicarius > Formicarius rufipectus. The sequence continues at coordinate 33,417 of VXAU01000031.1, read as the reverse complement.
ATGCTGGATTTTTAACTACGGCAAAAAGTAGTGACAAACTCTGTGTGTGTGACAAACGAAAACAGCTCAAGTTTTCATTTCTAATTGACTCTGACTCCTTGTAAATTATGTATATGAACATAGTTCTGTAAGGAAATTTTAATTATTTTTTATGTTAATATAATACTTCAAACCAGATATTATACATGACTATTATGTTTGTCATCACACAGTCTTGCTCATCAGGTTCTTTGTGTTATTAAAATTTTCATTGAATTGCCCTACAGAACAGTAGAACAGTTTCAGTTCATTAATTTTTCTCTTATTTCTCCATCTATCAAAGTAAAGTTTCAAGTTTGAGTTCTACCATATAATTTGTGTAACAAGCTGTTTGTAAATGACTGCGTAGATCCTGGTACAGTTTTCTAAATTGAATGTTATATTTTTATCTGTTGCCCAGTATTTTGAAATAGTCATATGGATAATCAATTGCAATATGAGTCTCCAGAAATATGGTGGAAGTCTTTTATGTTGTCAGTTCAAAAGACATAGTGATAATAACACATTTGTGTAAAATCCGGGAGTTACTTTACAGAATAGGAATCTTTGTTATGTATTCAAAGTTTGTGCTGATTCTGAACTTTCAGACCATATGCATAGGCAAGGTTAATTCCAAAGTAACTTCACTTCTGCACATCTATATAATATAAAATCATCTCAAATAAATATAGAATACCAGGAAATTGCTATTGTTGCCACCTTCCTGGACTTTTATAAAGTTTTTGATACGGTCCTCCATAAAATCCTTGTTACTAAATGGAGAAGTATGTACTTGACAGATGGACTGTTAGATGAGGAATTGGTTGGATGGGCATGTCCTGAAAGTTACAGTCAATAGGTCAAGGTCCAAGTTGAAACCAAGTAGTGTCCCTCCAGGGTCCATATTGGGACCAATACTGTTTACTCTCTTTAGCAATAGCATTGTGGGACTGAATGCACCCTCAGCAAGTTTGCAAATGACATGAAGACAAGTGATGTAGTTCATATGATTAAAGGAAGGGATGCCATCTAGAAACTCAGGAAAGACATTCCTGATCATGGCAAGACAGTTGAAGTAGTGACCTTTAAAACTCTCTTCCAAACCAAACCATTCCATTTTACGTTTCTAAGATTTAGAAATACTTAATATTTTAATGCTAATTAGTTTGTTAATTAACTACCAACAATAAGTGGGGGATCATTATAAAATACTAGAAATAAAAATACTGAAAAGTTAGAATACTATGTAAACATGCTTGGTTTAACATGCCTTATTAAATCACAAAAAACAGAGGTCAGAAGAAAGATGGCTACAGATGCCCATGAAGACAATTAGTATATTTCTATATAATAAGAAATATATAATTAAAAAGTTATTATAATAGCATGTTTAGCTTTTGCAAGGCAAAAATGCTTTTCATCTAGTGAATTCTTGTTTGATTATATGTTTGGGTCTGAGAATGAACTGAAGGTAATTGAGTTTTGGAAGAGGTTTTGCAAAATAAGTAAGATTTGTGGCACAAGAAACCATGAGTTATTTATACAGATGGAAGAGAATGGTTCTCATCAATTCACTATCAGTTTACATGGAGGAAACCTTCTACAGCATCTGGAAAATTTATTCCAGGTAACTGAGAGTTTAGAGAAATGATGTCTGTCTGTTTACCATCTTTATCTGTTGGACACTACAGGATGCAATGAACTAGTCTGGGCCGTTTACTAGATTTGTGTTACTTTGTGCAATGGGCTGGTGTATTCTAACATGCCATATAAGTTCTTGAGAGAGATGTTGGCAGTTCTTGGACACTAAAGAGGTCAAATGATGGTATATCAGAAAAGTATTATGGATGATACCTCTAAATATTTAAACCAGTTCTGTCAAGGTTCCAGTCTGGTGTTGAATAAATCAAAGAAGGAAGTTAGACCAATGTAGTTTTTTGGGGTTTCACCTTTAAGCTGATAACCTTGGATAAGTTAATCCATGTAGATATTTAATATTTAATGTTCATTTCAAAATATCCACAAAATAATGATAATAAATTTGACTATAAAAACTAGACAACCAGATTGCTAGATTTTCATTTTAATTCAAAATATTTGTCCCAGAAATCTTTTCTGCAGGCTAAACCATGGCATATGTCTCACTGCTAATCAAAATTTTTAGCAAAAAAATGCATTAGTTTTTATTTTACAGACTTGCAAACTTAGGGAAGATTACATTTTCAGATGAATTTCTGAATTCAGCTGAGGAACTTCTTTTTATAATACGGATTATAAATTGTGCTGGCAATTAATCTGTAATGTGACTAATCCTTTTTATTATCTTAATAAAAAATAAAATATGTTTCACATCCTCAGTGAAAATGAATTTCAGGAGCTTTTAGCACAGGATCTCAGCATGCTCATGCATTCTCCTACACTTATCTACAAGTTAATGCCTTGATCTTGCAGTAAATGTCATGCAGGCAGAACATGGCTTTTAATCCCTCAGTACAACTAAAAACTTATGCCTATGAGGGCTTATTTCAAAGGTAAGTACTTTATTTAAGTGCTTTTACCACTGAGGAAATAAGCAGAAACTCACAGTCATAAACTCTTGATTGATACAGGCAATCACAATTTTTTGTTAGTCTGAAAAGCCTGTCAAGAAAAGGAAGTGTGTTTTCTTGGTATTTTAACAATTAGTTGAGTTATAAAAGTAGGCAAAAAGTATTTCTGCCCTTCTGACACTTTCTTCATGTCCCTGCTAATGGTATAACTGAAACCTTAACAAAATGAATAAAAGCATACCTTGGCCTAATAATATTGAGTTGACTTATTTTTTTATAAGTTTCCTATGTTCATCTGTGTTGGTACACTGTATTTTTTAACAGATAGCTAGTTGAATTGAAGTTAACCATATAATAATATAGACCAAAATGTGGAAATAATTATTGCTTTAAAACAAGAAAATAGATATTTATGGTTGTCTTTGTGAGTGGAAATTACTTTTCCAACTAATATATACACCTCCTTCAAAGGTTCTGTGGTAATGCTGTGGAAACCTTACAGTTGATTACAGATGGTATTTCTATAAACATGCCAATTTCTAGGAAATACAATGCAGAGATTTTCTTAATCAAATCTTCTTGTATCTGAAAATGTAACATATTAAATTATTTTTTAATATTTTACCTTATATGTACATTTGAATTCTTCAGTAAGTAATTGAACTATTTTGCAGCCATGCAAGACAAATATTCTACATGACTTTTTTTTTGTCAAGGACTGAAATATTTATTTTATAAAAGTTGAACATTTTTTTAGAATACTCAGAACTACCATTTGCTACTTCAGCATGAGTAGGTTTAATTAAAGACAATTGACTTGCAAAGTTTATATACTTGCTCTTAGTATGTCATCTGAAGTTAAAAATCTTTTCAGATACCATAATGACACGGTCCACGCAGAGGGAGGAGTAGTGAGCAGGCGTGAACACTTTATTAAGGAGAGCATGGGATACTTATAGGGTTTGTTCAGAGGGTTCTAGAACTTGGGGTGGAGTCAGGGGCGGACCACGACACAAAAGGAAAAGGGAGGGAGGGTTTATAACATATAAGGGAGAACTGGGGGTGGCTCAGCTCCATAGGGTGGAGCAGCATTGCTCCACTGGCTAGCCAATGAGGTTTTGGGGTACATGAACCAATCAGGGGGCTGTAACCAGGCTTTTCCAGAACCAAGCAGAACATTTGGACATACAGAAGTAATAGAATGGTATTAATTACCTATCTAATACATCTTTTTGTCCTAACTATAACATTTAAACAGTATAAAAACTTGTATAAACAGCAGCTTCATGGCAATGGTTATACAGCAGGTGTCTGTGGCAGCAGCAAACAGTTTCATCCATAAGTAAACCTTGTTTTCTTGGCAGTTTCTGACAGGTGCGTATCCCGACACCATAATTTGTTTTTCTACTGCCCATATTATTGAAAACTGTAATTAACTGACTTTGTTCATAGGAAAAACCTGAAATATGTTGAATAAATATTGGTAGCTGCTGATAACAGAATGTTTCTCCAGATAGTTGAAGTTTTTATATTTTTTCCATGAAGCATTATGCCAGGTTCCAGGAGCAGAAACTGATTAACTAAGAACTTCTTTTTTTTCTATTAAAAATAATGTTTTCTTCTATTGGAAAACATCAGGTTCCCTTTTTACCTGTACCATATTCATTTTCAGAGTGATTTTATAATTTCATGAGTCCTTGTTATCCTTGGCTGATTTATTTCTAGGACTTGGTTTCATATCTTTCATAAATTTTTTAATCCATATTTTGCATATACCATCAAAATGAAAATTCTAGCTTTTAGAAGCTGATGCATCTTGCTGGACAGTGATGATACTGTTATTCTCAACTTTTAATGTATTTACAACATTTATCCATAAACTTAATTTCTAACAGAAAAATAGATAAACTTTGATTCTTCATGAAAGATGGTCATGTGTGACTGTTAGAAGGAAAGGGCTGTGATACTTTATGGATGTTTTTCTGCAAACCTGGGATATTCCATTTATTCAGGTCGAGAAATATAGATGAAGTAAAAGGCAAGATAGGTCCAGTGAGGAGTGCAACCAGTTTGTTGAATAAAGTATTTTTATTTGTATAGTATTTATTTTTTTTTCATCTTTTCTACTTCTCAGCCTCCCTCTAAATCTGGATATTTTGACTGCATCTTACTGTATTAATTTTTACTAATATAATACAGTTGATGGATTAAAACAAATTTGGTGAATAAATGCATGCAAAACCCTGAAGATATGATAAAATAGAAAAAACAAGCTGAAATAGTGCCTTCAAAGGAATGACTTCAGTCTTCCTCAGAAAAGACAAATTTTGAGGAAAGAACTGATAAAATTATACAGGGTTCAGAAATGAAGGAATTTATTTTCCATTTTCAAAAGTCTTGACAGTTCAGATAGGTAAATAGGTGACCACAAATTGACTCTCTTTGATTGAGAATCTACACAAAAATAATTCTCTTCAATGAAAGTTTGACCAATTAATTTTAAGTAATTATACAGATCTCATCTAAGGCTTTATTTCCTTTCTTACTTCACCTTTACCCATCTTTGGTTCCTTGTATTCTCTTAGTTTTTTCTTATTATTTGCTTCTCTGTAGCTCCTACCAGTTTATTTTAGCTTCTAGCCCTAATCATCTTAGCTATATTATAACAATAGACACATTTTGTTCTGCTTTGCATAACATGTTTGGCCAAGAGAAAGAAAAAAATGTCTTCAAGTCAGATCATGACTACCTTCATGATATGGAAAAGAACAGCCTCTCTTTCTTGATTAAGAGGCAGAAACATTCGGTAGCCCACATCTAGGTAGGTCTGAAACACCCTATGATAGTATACTTGGGACTCCCAGTAGGTTTTGAGACCTGTTTGTCAGCTCTGCAGGTGCCTGGAGCATGCTTGAGCACTTCAAGAGTTGCCTGATGGTAGGTGCCTGATGCATACCTAGATATCTGTTGGCTGGGGAATATTAGGTACCTCTTTGGTCTGCAGACATCTACCTAATAACACTTAAATTTTTGTAATAAGAAAGATGAATCCCAGCCTGAAAGATCTAACTCAAGTTATGTAAGGCAAAAAATATTTTATCATTTCCTTTACCCAGATTCTTAATATGGAGATACACACCCATGGGTTGTCATCTGATTGCAGAAAGATAATTGATGATCCAACACATCCTTTTCTGGAATCTCCTCTTCATGAGAAAAAGAAGTGTATTTATATTATAAAGGTATCTGAGTTTGGGTTACGTTTAAGAAGACAAATACTAATTACCTTTATTAGGACAAAGATAGCATACAAAAATAGCATATTTAAGAGTGTCCTCAGACACATACAGGTGCTGTTTGATGCTGAAAATAAAAGTGAATATATGTGAACTGTGTAATACTTTATGAAGATGTGTTAAAGATTTGATTTTGGGTGACTGCATTATTCTTAGGAAACAAATACTATTAAAGAAAATATGTCCCTAATCCCAGTCACACCCAAGATTTTAAGGCTATGTGATAAATTCATAGTTAGGAAGAAAAAGCAAGATTTAATAAAAAATTAAATAAAT
>VXAU01000031.1:12847-27263 GCA_013399695.1 Formicarius rufipectus | reverse complement strand
TGTTAAAAAAAATAGATTTTGTGTTCAGCCTAAATAGATTAGCAGCAGTATTAAAATATTTGTAAGTACATCATAAGCTCAGTGAAACATATTTATATAGATGTACATGCATGCTCTTATTTTTGCAGTTAAAATGGGAGCAAAGAGTAGAGAGAAGCCATAAAGTGCCTGAGGCTCTCACATTGTTATGAATTTGAGGAGAACAAAGTGGTCTGCCGAGGACACCTGTCTCTGTTTCTGTGCAGTACCATAACTCTTCCACTTAAATTTGGAAGACAGCAGATCATAAAAAAATCTCAAAGGAACTTCTTTCAGCAGTAAGACAAAAGAAGTATGTGTCCAAGTTATCTCATTGCAATTCATCCCTGCAGAAGTTATTTTACTCTTAATTGGCTTCCACAGCAATAGCTTCACCTGTTACACTGGTCAAACTACTACAGAACCAGGACTGTTGAGCACCTTTTCCAGCTTCAAATGACTTTAGAGCCAATTTAATGGTAGGAATTTTCTGATGCCCTGTTTGAACAAGAAAGACCATTTCTCAGGTTCCATAATAATGCCAAATGTTTCTGTTTTGTTTTGTTTACTTTTTTCTTTTACGAAGCATCAATTCAATACACAAATACATTTCATTAAAATCAGGGAGGATGCACAGATGCGTCAGTAAGAAACACCCTAATTCTTGACATCATGAATACTTTGATTTTTGAAAGACATTTGTGAAAGGTTCATTAAATGTTTTCTTTAATGTCAAGAAACAAAAGAATTTGCACACCATTTTGAAGTGTAATGGTTTAAAGTTCCACCCGACACCTCCAAGAATCAAAAAAAACCCCCAAAACATGACTAATAGTTTAACACAAGTTTTGTTTCTTCATCTGACTTTGCTATCTATAATCTCTTCTTTGCAACATATTATAGAGGTGACACTATACAAGTAAGAGAAAGTACCTTTTTATGACTTCAAGTACAAATATTACCTGGCATTTGCTGACAGGTTACATTCTCATAATGTACCTTGTGTAGTTAGACTGATGCATAAGATGTGAGAGTGGACTTTTGTTGTTGACAATGAGGAGTGTACCTCTCACTAATGTCAATTCAAAAATATTAAGTTTCACTGTCAATCTTCTCAAGAGCATGCATAATATTTATTGCATGTAGATAATAGAGGCAAAAGTGTAATATGAGCCTGTGCCACTATGCAGTGCATGGGGTATATGGAAAGAACATTTCAGATATGAGAAATATGAGAATTTGGAACATCTGAATTTAGTATGTGTTGTGATACAATGTACTCTAAATTGGTAGATCAAAGGTCATTGACTTTAATAACAGTCTTTCCAGTGTTTACAGTAGGGATACTCTCAGGCCTACTATACACATGTACATACCATATATATGTTGTATACAGAACTTAACTGGCTCCCAAACCAAACATGTTTTTACATATACACTGAACTGTTAGAGAATATAATGCCATCAGTCTCAAGACTCCAATCACTTCAATGAAAAATGAGTGAGATCCTTAAATGGCAGAGATAGAATATTATAACATCAGAGGAAAAAAAGAGTGACTAGGAACAGTGCAAATGTATTTTGTATGTGTTAAATATATTGCCTGCTACAGAAGTAGATGTTCTAATACTGTGGGCCAATAAATCACCTTTTGAATCACTTAGGCAGTAGGAAGATCGTGGTTTTTTGTCAGTTTTTTGTGTACTTATTTACAGTTTACACTGGTCTCATCCAAGTGAGGTTAAATATATGCATATTTTCCATCACACAACCATAAATTTTAAAGATGCTCATTATTTACACATGATTACTAGTATTACATACTTTAATTTTATAGTGTTTACTAATGACTGAATTATTCGATTGAAAAGATTTTAGGTTTTATTTATATTGTGATAAGTGTCCTAGGGAAGTACTCTATTCATTTGAATTTCATTAGCGTATGCATTCTAAAATGTTTGCCATATACAATATATTGTGTTGGGGTGGTTTTGGGTTTTTTTTTGCAAAATAATACAGAATACAAAAGAGGCTGCATCCAACCTGCATTTTTTATTTGTTAGTTTAGAGATTTAACTCAGAAATGAGAAACATGGCCTTATTGCCGATTTCAGGTTATTGGAATTCAAGATCATATTTTATAGTCTGAACAGGAAAGTTATCAATTTCTCTCTATATGTGAACCAGCAGAGACTGAAAAATTGATAAAGTTGCATGGAGATAAATCAAGAAAGATGACTTTGGAGCATGCAAGTCTTTAAAAAACCCTACAAAACCCCTAGGTTTCTAGTGACTTTTCCCAGAGTTTGCAATCTTGTTTTTATTCATGGTGTATTAGTCACTGGACTAAATGGTGATGCAGAGAGGAAGAAACAATAAAACCGTCATGAAGTCTGCTACTTGCTAGGCATCATCATTTATGTGTTTGGTATAAGTGACACCTCTTTTTATTATTTCAATTTTTGTTTCACAGTTAATAAATAAGGCAACTCCTACAAGCCAATAATCTAGATGCAGTATTTACACCCAATGATTTACCAATCTAAATAAATTGTGAAAAACAAGCACTTTTTAGACTACGTAGTTATGGAAACTGGAGCTTTCTGGATCATTTACTTGGATGTATGCACCTAAATTTATTAATTTCTAATACAGGGATATGAAATAGTAATATTTTTTAATCAGGTAGTTTTAGTTTACCTTTGTCTCCTGTAGCTCTGACTGCATTCATAAGACCTGATTTGTAGTATAATTTGCAGTTTCTTGAAATTCATATATTTATTCTATGATTTTTCTCTGTAAAATAATACCAACACTGAAACATTCAAACTCTGACTTGCGATGTTTTATCAAGATGTGGCATTATGCTATAGATAGCTGTATACACCTCTATCTTTTTGTAGGAGCAAAAGTTCTTTTCGGTTCCTTCTTCAATTCATATCCAAATGTTGCTTCTCAGTACATGAATTTAGGGTAATCTACATTACCGCAGGGAAGTTTTTCTTTATATAGTGAAAATGATACCTTATACCTTTCTGTTAACTAATTCATCTTTTGTTGTTTTTATGTCTTGGTTTCACCATTTATTTTGCTTCCCATTCTTCAATTTTTTTTTTTTTCATTTTTTTTTTTAATGCAGAGATTCACTTTTTTTGTTGTTTTGACATATTGCAAAGTCCATTTTGGATATACAAGGCACATTTAATTATATTAATTTTTAAACAAATATATAATATGTTTACATCCTTATCCACCTATATACATAAAATACTCAGACCATATACTGATCATTATTAAGAGACCCCCTAGTTTTTTTACAATATTTGCATAAATTAACTCAGCAGGTTTTAGAAGTTTTATATCTAAGTTTCTGAATTCTACTCAGTTTTTTTCTTCAGGGTTTCTATAACTCACAGTATGTTTCCATTAACAGCAAAAGATTTTACTTCTGTCTTATTCTTAGTACCTTAGAGAGACAATTGTAAGACTCCCAGGCATCATCCAAGTTTCCTGACATCCAAGCATCCCACACAAATAAGTAAAGAATGCAATGCATTCACATGGGTTTTTATTTGGACTTCCACCACAGAAATATGGGATTAATGTTTAATTGTGATGGCTATACAAGTGATATCTATTGCATATATATTAATGAAGAAGTATTCAATTTGCTTTTTTTTAATTATGCTTGTAATTTTAAAAATTGTTTATCAGCAAAATATTATTTTTTAACTCTTCTGACTTTCAGAATGTATCATGTCAGTTTTCATCACATGAGAAAAGAACATATTTTTTTAAAACCTGGTTGCCTAAGAGTAGGTGCTATCAAACCATATTTGGATATTAAAGGAAATGGCCTGATTTTCTGAGATAGTAATAACAATGGACACTTAAAATGCTTCTTGAACAGTAATGGTAGGGTTATTTTATACATTCTTTTATTGTTGTGACATAGAAAGATTTCTACATTAAATTTATTTATATGATTTTAAGATCAAACTCAACATTCGGAGAACAATAAATGCTTTTCCTGTTAAATGTGGAAGTAGAAAGATTAATTTAGGTAGGAAAAAATTTTGAAAGCTAAGGTTATCTCTCTTCTTTATTCTCTTTCAAGATCCTCCTTCCTTCTTTCACCATTTACAAGCTATTAAATATTTCATTGTGCAGCTTGTTCATCTCACTGCCTGATCACTTGCCTCTCTTGATGTCAGTTCAGCAGTTTTAAAAGCAGGGCCAGCTAAACAGCTTGTATGCATACCAGCTCTGCTCACAAGAGAACAAAGCTACCCAAACTCTGTTTAAACAGGTAACTTAGGAGAAGTGTTGACAGATCTTTAGGCAGGCCTGGATGCCAAAAAATACTAAGATCACTGGTATTCTTCTCATGAAGTAGAAATATGATGGATCACAATTGTTTAAAATGACCCCAGAGCAGGGTTATTTCAATATAGCAACCTAAGGTCACGTGGCATGTTTTCAATCCTGGATCTAGTCAGTACTTGAGAGAAATGAGTTCTGATATGTTTTTTCTGCTTTATGCATATATTTTCCATAGTAGTATTGACTCAGTTGTTTTGAGTTTTTCGGGAAAAAACACAACTAGCCTGTGCGGCAGACAAACTGCATACTCAATACACAAACACCCACACAAATACTTACCTTAGACAAGTTTATTAATATTCGCTGCTCCAAGATGAGAAATTGCATGTTACAGAATGTTCTTTTTTGTTTTCTGCATCTGTTACAGCATTTAAAAGGAATTTTAACCTAATACTCATCACAAATGGCACAGAGCCCTGCAGATCAGCTTCTGCTGCTTCTGCAGAACTCCATACAGGAGTACCAAGAGTCTTAGTGAAACTGCATTCACTAGATTATATATCTGATAACCTAATAAAGCCAGTAACATATATAACACATAAGTCTGCTTACTGAGTCTTGCCAATTTATAAAATGGACAGGTATCTTGAAAGGTATATAGATTTTAAAGCCAGAACAACTTTACAACTATCTAATGTGACTTATTTCACATCAGCATAGAACTCCACCCTTTCATTTATGTATTCTCTCTAATAAGATGATTCAATTAGACCAGAGAGTTTAGTATAGAATCAGAAAATCATAGCACCAAAAAAGTTATAGTTCCACAGTGTCATATGCTTTATTACTGTACAGTACAGTCATAGTGCATGGCTGAAGAAAAGCTCCACAGTTCTTAAGATAATATTTATTTTACTTTTATTTAATTAAGAAAATTTAAAATATCAATGACACTTTGAAGCATATAATTTTTACCTTGTAAAACACCCATAAATGGAAAACACTTTAATGGGCAGAAATCATGTTAAATCCATTGTTGGACTGTCTCCAGCCGACTGTAAAGACAACTTGATAAATATCTGCAGAATACATCTGCTGATAGCATGAAGCATTCGGTAAAACAAACAAACAAACAAACAAACAAACAAACAAAACCAAACAAACAAAAACCAACCAACCAAACAAAAAAAACCCACAAAAACCAGAAAACCAAAAAACAACCCACCAATCAACCAAAGAAAAAAACCAACCAACCAAAAAAAACCAAAAACCTTAGGTGTTCATCACTATCTCTTGTTATAAAGGGAGCTCTGCATTATAAAGACTGATTCATCAGATAATACATAAACTAAACCCTAGTAATCTGAACTCACATTCACCCTTGATTTAACAGAATCCAGTGGCGTTGCACTGAAATGGATTTGAAGTGATCACATGGTTTATTTTGGGGTCACAACTGTCAGGACAGTAACTTCCAGCTGAGGAGTATAGTGGCATCTTCTTAAGCTGCTACAGGTAAATCACTGAAACTATATTATTACTTTCTCCATCAGATGCCTCCTGCTGTATTTATTATGAAGGCTGCCAGACAAAAATTCATGAAAACCAGCTAAGTACTTTCTAACTACATCTTTTTCCCAAGATACATGCAGCTTTTCCAAATTGTGTTGTCCTGGGAAATTTTTGCTCATAAACTCTAGGACTTTCTGATCTAGTTTTGTATTTTTTCAGAAGTTCCCTAGGAGATGACTTAAAAAGATGTTGCTTTTTAGAGAAGCCCCAGAAAAATGGAAATTAGCTTTCCTTGCCTATGCTAAGTAAGGATAGAAGAGGAACAAAAAGTCATGCATGACTGACACTGAAGTGTAGTACAGATCTATTTTATACATAATGCATTGATGACATTTTTCAGAAGTTGTTCATTCTGTTACTCCTGTAGTGCTGCTGAGGTCCTTGGGTCATTGTATTTTCCCGCACATCTTACAGTCATGTAAGCATGTATTACCCAGGTGCAGTTTTACCTTATGCAGCCAAGTGTTACAATACTGTATAATTTTTCATGGTTTTCAGAAAGTTGATTTTTTTCCCTTCTCCTAGCCCTAAATGGACTCTTACATTCTACTATATGATTGTGAAAAAAAATCCCTACTGGTGATAAGAAATTCAGATGTGTAGATCAGAATTTCTCCTTGCCATTTTCACATTAAATTATCAGTAATTTCATTTTTGCAACTAAACATGCTGCTATACATATATATAGATAGATGTATAGGTAGACATACATACAGATAAACAGACACTGTGCATGTATGTACATACAAAATAGAAACAGTTAAAAAAACAACAAAAAAAGAGTCATTTAATATTTAGGGAGTTTAAACCCTTCAAAAGTTTTAGATTTTAAGATAACTCTGTGTTTTGGTCATAAAATTTTCAGTAGTTATAATGCAAATACTGTTCTTGAAAATATGCATCTTCATGCTCTTTTGTGCTCCCTATTTTTCCGTCTGGTTTCTGCTGAGTTTGGTATTCAGACCTGACCCCTGAAAAAGGCTCTGTGGCAGCCTGGGTTGTCAAGTAAAAAGTAATCCTCACAATAAGAAAAAACAGAACTTGCTTGGCTGTTTCATAATAAACAAGATATGAAGAAAAATAATACATAACCACGAAGAAATGTATAATCTCTTGTATAGTATACAAATACTAGTAAAAGGTAGAATTTATGTGGTCACCACTTTTCTACAGCTGTGTTTGCATTTGAAACAACTTATATAGTAAATGTTTTGGTTTTGTTGGTGTTTTTTTCCTAATTTTAAATAATGTATTTTCATGAAAGCTCACAGGGCATTTGATTATAAGTGATTTATGAAAATGGAATCCTAATGAACATAACAGCAAAACTATGGTGAATTTCTCCAAATGACACAGTAACATACTTAACACCTCTACAGACTTCAGATCTGTACCTATCACATGGAAAACAAATGCATTTCAACCAAAATAGTCAGCTGCTAGAAGTATAGAGCTTCTAGTGATGACACTGATGTTGGTATACAACCCAAAAATTCATCTGGTGTTTTTAAAGATGTGCCAAACACGTGCAAAATAGTTTTTACATGTGTAATGATGTCCAGATGGTAGTCATTAGATACAGCAACCCTTTCTGACACTTTCTTTCCTCATTTATTTGTTAGCGTCCCAAAACCACAAGTCTGTCAAAAAGAGGCAGGAGTTGGACTCAAGAGTTCCTCAGAATATGCATTGTTCCATACTTGCATGCTGTGGATGACCATTACTTACAAATGGGTGAGAAGGTTCAGAGATTTTTCTCTTTCCAACCTTTTCTTTGAGGATATTGAATGAGTTGACTGGCTGTGGAGGGAAAGAATATGTTCTACTAGGGAACAACATGTGAATGACTTCACTGGTTGTAATTTAACATATGAAACTTAGACATCTAAAATCTGTGACAAGTACTTTAGGATTCCTCTATAGTTAATAGAGAAAAATCGGCTCCCCCAGGGATATTCATCTGTTCTATCTTATGATTGGATTAATGACTCTCTAGAGGTGCCTGTTCCTTTCCATTAGCTACAAAGGGAACAACCACAGTCATAGTACTCCATGGGATATGGTGGGGATATTCTGCTTTAACCAGGCCTTCTCCTTGGAGAGCAAAACTTGCTATAATTTTTTTCTCAAGGCTCAGTATATGCAAGATCATGTTCTAATTTGTTAACATAACACTCACTGAATCTGTTTGCGCAAGTGAAACTGAGAACTGTTCCACTGTTTCAAGGCATCTTTGCAGCCTGAGGACCACACTTGCATTCCATCAGTGGTCATAACTAGAAGACACACACATGCATGTTCTCGTGTGCACACACTTCCATACACACATGTTCCGAGATAAAGTTCAACCTCTACAAACATAAATGAGGGACAGAAATTAAGACAGTGTGTCTACCTAAGGCATAATGAGCTAGCTGCTTCTTTCAGTGCTGAGTTTTCACACAGTTCAAATGAGCACAGTTTTAGTAGGGGCCAGTGGCCATGCCTAGTTACTGAGCATGACTATATTTACATGATTTGACATTAGTAAATGCAAACATACACTGCCATACATTTAATTACTCTGTACCCCAGATTAATTTCAGTAGCACTTTGTCTGTGCTATAGCAACACTCAGTGACAGTGCATTGAATATGCCATATTTTTCAAAGGGATCCTGCAGAACTGTATATGGCTCACACAGGGTGATGCACTGATGAACCTACTTGGCTTCAGGGTCCCTCAGGCAAATACACAGACCAGGCAAACCTGTGGGTGCCTGTAGCCAGCCATAACCCCACCTCTCATCTACTACCAACTTCAAGTCAGCTACTGCTCCTAATTGTGAAATTGAATTCCTGAATTTAGCTTGCTGTAGCCTGAGAACAGAGTACAGCCATTTTTTAGACCTTATATGTTCCCTAGCAGCCTCAGTTTATAGCTTGATAACCCAACAGAGTATCTTCCTTCTTGGCAGAACTGAGAAACTCAAATCTGTTCAAAAGCACATAGCATTTGGTGTGACCTCCACCAACTTCTAAATTTAAGACTATACCTCTTTTTAATAGAGAAAGTAGCCTGATTCTTAGAATTAAGAACTTAGGATGATAAAACCAAAACTAAATCAGAAACCCCCGTGTATTTCCTTCAGCAGTCTGAGGAATTCAAAGTCTTAAAACTCACCTGAAGGTGTTCCTGGACACAATTCTATTATCTTGCTTGTCTGAGGTGTAAAACGACTGTGATGTGTGCACCAAGGACCAGAAACAGCTGAAAATTCAGTCTGCAACATCCTTCCTGATGCCATTCTTTCTGAGGACACCCAAATCTCACCAGGGAGAAGAATGTGCTGGGTGAATTGTTTCAGCAGCTTGCAGCCATCTCCCTGGGGCTCTTTGTGCTCTGGGCTGCCCTCTTGTCACATAGCAAGAAAAATCTAGGGCTAAAGCAGACAAGATTTGTCACTCGACTGGCAACTTCCAGCTTTGTGATAGGAATGAGTTTGACTCCCTAGGCCTCAAAGGCTTTTCTAGTTGGAATACTAGAAATATTTAGGAAATATCTAGGGTAGTCAATGTCAAATTCTCCTCACAGACATTGAGAAAAAAGTTCAAACTCATAATGCAAGCTCAAGGTAAGAGTGCAGGGTGTATCATTAAAATACAGATTCCTATACAGGTACCTTGCAGTTACCTTTTTTTTTTTTTGTTTTACAATTTTCATATAGATTTTTATAACTTTCTTGTAAAAGTTTCTCTCTTTAAAATAAACCCAAGTAGAATACATAGGATATTGTAAAAGGAAATGAGTATATAATATTTTTAATTTTATCACTCTATGAGAAGATAATAATCAATAGCCAGTTCCAAAATCCTGATGATCAGTACATGTTTCTTAAATGTAGTGGTGTAATGAGGGTAGCTTATCTGCCTAAAAAAATATCTTGAGTATTTTGATTGCAGATCACTGTGTAATAAGTTCTGTTAAAGTGTAGACCACTATGGTCCTTTTAATCTGTGTGTAGAGGTAGGATGAACCTATGAAGTCAGGTTGAGAATGTTGGAGTTGTTCAGCCTGGAGAGGAGAAGGCTGTATGGAGACCTGATAGTAGCCAACAAATATGTGGAGATATTAGATATTAGGAAGAAGTTCATTATTGTGAGAATGGTGAGACAGTGGAACAAGTTGCCCAGAAATGTTACGGACTTCCCAACCCTGGCAGTGTTCAAGGCCACGTTGGATAAATCCTTCAGCAACATGGTCTAATGGGAGTTGTCTGTGCGCATGGCAGGTGGAACTGGGACTGATGACCCTTAAGGTCCATTTCAAACCCTTAACATTCCATGACTCTATGATTTAAAGGATCCACTAAGGTGAAATAAAATAAGCTTTCTAATATAATATACAACATAGAAATGATTGAACATTCTTTGCAAGTTCAGTGATAAAATTAACTGAGTTAAGAAGTTCTTATTCTTATCAGTGATGCAACTTGATTTGCAAAAGCATACTGCTAGATATGCTTGGATGATAAATTGGAATCTTATTATCTGAATTTAACAATGCTGGAAAATCCTTTAAAATATTTTGCTTTACTAAGGTTTTCAAATATAATTTAAATTGAATCAGTTGTCTCTGTATTACAGAAAGACAAAATTTTGTTGATGAAGGGGCCAAAAGGACCTGCAGCAAAGAGATACACTGATCCAGACAATCCTTTTATCGTGCTGCCACTACTGGCAGCAGCATTTAGAGAACGTGCTTTTATTTTGAATTTATTTGAATTAGTGAGAGTCTGGATTGCTCCAATTCATTTAGAAGAAGCTTAGTTCCATTATGTTGGTTTATCTCTCATGCAGTAAGGTCTGTAGATGACTGATCTAGTAATTATCACACTACCTTCCTTGGCCTCTATTAAGAAAACCAGAGCCTGTTTTGAAAAGGGGGTGAAGCAAGAAACATTCTTTTTAATCTGCCTGATCTGAATTTTCCACTCTGTAGGGCAAAGGGGAGGGGTGGGAAAGGGGGATGGGAGAAAGACAAGTAAAGGCAGGAAAAATTCAAGGGGTGGGGAGGGGGGAGTGGAGAATGGAAAAAAAAATCTTGTTTAATTTTTTCATGGAGTATTTGGTCGAGTTTTTGAACTTACTTTGCAACATTAAATCACTTATTTTATCACAAATAGCTTTTTAGGAGTACTCAGTATTTCTACTATTGCGGCAGTGAATAGTCACAAAACATTTTGCAGCTTTCTGGCACCTGCACGAAGCTGTGACTTATGAATATGCTAATGAGGCAGCAACCAGAACTGGCTGGGGTTCAACACTTGCACACAATTAGCACTCAGGCTACCAGCACTGCTGGGAGGCTGACTATGGAAAGTAATATTTAGATTGATCAGTTCAACATAATGCACTTCATTTACAACAGAGAGTTTAAAAATAACAGCTTAAACTTATCCTGTGACAACACAGAGCAAATTTTAATCTTAGGTCCTTTTTGCTAAAATTCTGAAAGGTAGTTGTCCAGTTTAAATCCTTGGCATCACCAAAGATGATTCTTGTAGAACATTGCATATTATAATGACCACAAAAAAAAAAAAAAAAAAAATCTGGAATTTCTGCCTTAATATTAGGAGAAGCAGTACTGCTTACAGGCCAGGTATATGAACTAAACATCAAAAATACAGGCAACTATTCTCACTTATAGAACATTTCTAGAGTTAAATCATTAGAGTTAAAACATGTGCTTAGACTTAGAAATATGAACATCAGCTTCAAAAGTCTAAGTTGCCTTGATTTGCTGTGAGAATATATAGACAGTAAAAACATAATTTTTCAGACATGAACAGCGCTAGAGTCTACCTACACTGTTAAATAAGAGGTGATAAATTCTGTAGTCGCTACTTTCAGTAACTGACTGATATTAAAACATTTGAAATTGACTCATTTTCCACATCTGAACAGACCAGGTATTTAGAAACTAATTAATACATGTTTTTAAACTTGTAGGATAACTTCAGATGAAAGGCCATACTTATTTTTTTCACAAACAATTATTTGTTTTATTTGATTTTGATAATTCTATTATTGGTTAAAAATTAATGTAGATTTACCTGGGTAATGAGAACTGATATCAAAATATCCTCTAGGAGCTATTTGCTTCTGGGGTAACTCAGAAAATACACAGACATAAGGAATTCCTAACCAATTCTATAGCTTTGGATTCTGTAAATCCTTTGCTCCCAAGCAAGTGTTTTATCAGAACTGAATCATATGCCACACTCAAAGAGTACCCATATGAGCTTTCAGTTTCATAGAAAATACATCAGAAAGAAGAATTGTTTTACAGAGCAATGTATTACTAGCCACAGTGAGGGGCCATGTTACTGCTTCTGCTTTGTTATTTTTCTTCAAATTAAACACCATAACAACTTTCAGTTTTACATTTCTTAGGCTCAAATCTGTTGTGGCATATATTCCTCCTAAAACCAGATTCGCTCCCTTCAGTTATGCTTCTCATATTCCATGGCAGATGGTTTATTTCTGTGTGTACGAACACACACACACAAAAGTCACTTCTAGGAAATCCTTTGAGAGAAACATTACTATGTAAATTTGTACATGGTCATTGCAAACAACTGAAATATTCATACCAGAGAAAAAGAGGCTTGCATCTTTCACCTAATAACTGTTCATTCACCAGTCTGGTCTCCCCAGTTTTAAAACTGAAAATGTGTCATATGTAATGTATTTATTTCAGAAGCTTCAAGTCAAGGAGCCCTGCTAGAAAATGCTCACCAAAACCCCTTTTAAGTTACTGGGTTTCCAGTTCAAATATGTCTGTACAATGTAACAGTTACTTTATGATTATTGAAGCAAATTTTAGTACTTTGAAATAGGAAAATCAACTCTGTTTCTGGTCAGTTTGCTCTGAAAATGTGCTGTTTTGGTAATTATTTTACTATGGTATGTATGTATAACCTTGGCATTAGAAGGTATTAAAATTGCAAGGATGTGCCCTTCCTAGTTGTTTTACAAGCAAGACATGTAGCTTTAATAACTTCTACTAATACATATCATACTCTTTTGCAAACAATAACAACAGAAAACTTCCTCATCTTTTCCATCAACATGACTGGTAAGCTCAAGAACATTCCTGTTTTTTTATCCCTATGCGTGTAAGAGAAGAAGTATGGTTTTTAGGAATTGCATTTAGGAGAAGCACTGTTGGGTTTTTCTTTTTTTTCTTGAATTGAGAAATTTGATAATTTGGTTTGTCAGATTGGTGTATTTTCCTTCCAATCTCTGATGTCATCAGGAGAATTAGTTTGGAAAGGGTTTAACACCTCATTTATATTAACAGTAGTCACACACAAGCCAATTTAATTTGAATCTCAGATAGAAAATATAACTTCATGAGCAAAAACTGAATAAAACATGTACATGTATAGAGGAACATATGATAGATATGCCTTAAATATACAGTCTCGAGACTGACACCTATACTGAAGGAGAAAGATGCCTTCATGATAGTTGCATGGACTTGTAACTTAATTTTTTCCCTGTGCTTTAGTATTCATTACTGCAGTTGTATGGAGAGCTCAAAGGTAGCTTACACAAAACTGTAAGACAAAGGAGATCAGTCAAAGAGAGCAGCAAAATACCTTTCAGCCCCAAATACACTTCTCAGAAGAAGTATAGCCTTGAGCTCCACTAAATATCTAAGCATTCCTCCAGTTTATCTCTCTCAGATATATTTCATTTAGCTGTTATTGGCTTTTTATTTTGTTTTGTTTTGTTTTGTTTTTTGTTTGTTTGGGTTTTTTGTGTTTTTGGGTTTTTTTTTGGGTTTTTGTACTTTTTTTTTTTAACCACATAAACTCAAACAGCAATTTTTTTCTCCATATTTTACCATATATGGAAAAAAAAAGTCTTTAAACAGGATCTGAAATAATCAAGGGATATCCAGTTCTCATAGTAGATCCATGTGTGCTCCCAAAGCAAGAATTTTTTTTTTCAAGTTGTCTCACAAATAGAGAAAAAACATTTTTCCATTTAGAGATAAGAAAAAAAAAATCCAAGAAAACATGGTATACCATTTTCTGTAGTCAAATTAGAGCATATCTAAATATATCCTGGGTTCTCAGAACAAAAAAGAATAATCAA
Organism: Formicarius rufipectus; assembly: GCA_013399695.1. Taxonomy (NCBI): domain Eukaryota; kingdom Metazoa; phylum Chordata; class Aves; order Passeriformes; family Formicariidae; genus Formicarius; species Formicarius rufipectus. The sequence continues at coordinate 13,203 of VXAU01000031.1, read as the reverse complement.
AATTTTATATTACTCTCAGGTTAAGTTCACAGTTTAAAGATATATATAATTCAAACATATCTACTTACCTTCAAATACTAACTTGTAAAGAATTTAAAAATAATTTTATAATCGTTAATTCCAACATTATAATTTTCAAAACTAATTTTAAATAAGTTCACATAATAGGTAGGAATCTGCATATAAATAAATATAAGAGTACTTAGAAGGTATTTATTACATGTGAAATTATTGTCTCCAAACTATTCAGACTGTTAGCACTCTCTTTCCTTGAAGCAGAAAAATTAACATGTGCTGTGTAAGATAAAAAAGCAAAATTGGTGGTCAAGTGCTAAAAGCCTTCTTTGTTGAAATTA
>VXAU01000031.1:0-12283 GCA_013399695.1 Formicarius rufipectus | reverse complement strand
TTTGTTTAAATTAAAAAAAAAAAAAAAAGTTGCATTGCATAAAAGTGGTTAGTAAGAGTAAATTCTACCTTACCATTAGGTTGATACAGTCTGAGCTGTAAAGCTTCTACCTGTTGTGTATACTTGCACTTTTTCATTTTCTGTTATTGTTTCATTACTTGAGCACTGTGCCAGAAGACACAAAGCTAGAGCAACACACTTTCTATCCCTGAAAACCTGACTGTCAAAAACAGTCCCAGAGGTTGTGTAAAAGTACAGAAATAGCTCACCCTCCACTAGACTGAACAGGTTGTTATGAGAAGAGAAATTTCCTTTTCTATCACAGTCTCTGCCATTTTGCTGTAGGCACTGGCATTAACTCTGTGTTTAGGATGTTATCTTACAATGCTTGCAATAGTAACATTAAAAACTGCAGTTACGTATAGTTTAAAACATACATATTTTTTAAAATTAATTTTTTTTCTTTTAATTTTATTAACTTTTTTTTTTTTTTTCAAATATTGGATTCTATGATTCTGCAATAATTTTGGTACATTGTACAAAGTTCTTGTGGGAAGACTGAGGACTTTCTTGTGCACCTGGTTTTACATACATATATATCCAGATATGATTCCTGTAATGGTGTGCTTGTAGTTTGCTTAAATTATAAAATAAGAACATTATTCAATATTCCTTATTTTTTCTGTCAATGTTTTCAATAGTAATGTAGGAATTTCAATATTACACCATCTTGATATTTAACATTAATCTTCATTGCATAAAGGACAGGGAAATTTTTATCAAGAAAAATTCTAACAATAAAAAAAAAAGCTAGATTGCAAATGTGTTTGAATGACTTTGGTTTCATGTAGTTCATCCAGTAAAACTGCTCAGCAATAACATCTGTTGAAGAACTAAATAACATCAGAAGGCTACACTGAAGAACTGATGGGCACTTAGAGTCTACAGGAAGGACAAAAGAGGCGTCGTTCAAAACTCCTGAAGACAGGCTACCACGCTATCCTGTGATAATTATGGGGAATATTTGAAAATAGAAGGTAGGAAAGTAAAGTTCCTTCTTACTTGTGTTTTTCTTGCTGATGGCATTTCTAATTTAATAAAGAAGGTTTTTCAGTGGTTAATAGCCAATATGGTTGCTCTCAGCTTGCAAAATGCTGCAATAATCTCCCAGAAGTCTCTGAATCTTTCCACAGACAAAGTATAGCCCAAGCTATGCCACGTATATGCTGCATTTCATGCTGTAAAAATATCACATTCTTCATGTTATTATTCACACTGTGAACTGAAAACACACCTTGATTGCATCAATCATGGGACTCAGAGAAATCTAGGGCAGAATAGTATGCACAGAGCTTCCCTGAGCAGCATGTTTGACCCACTCTTCATTTTCTGGGCATTTAACTTCTGTGTTGAGCACTACTTATTGTAGCCAACATGAGTGCTGATTCAGATATGCCTAAATCACAGATTTCCCTTCTAATGAACTGCTGTGCAAGTTTATTGGCTCTATAAGATTGTCACTGCTAAAATCATCCCATTTCCTTTTGCTGTCATAGCTTTTCTACATATTGCCAATCTTAAAGTTCACTAATTAAAAGTGATAATTCTTACAGGGCACTTTCCTTCTATCAAGATCCAAAACGGAAAAGATGCATCTCCAAGTGAATGTACTTACAATGTCTGTCTGAGCACAGAGAAATGTTATAGACTAGGTGAGGCAATTAAAAGAGGAAGACAAGCAGAAACAGTGAAGGATTGGGATGGGGTAAGGCCTGAAAAAAAATCAGTGTATAACTGAATACTAGCTTTCTTTCAATAGTTTTAGTGCCACCCAATATTTGACAGCAGATCTAATTGCAGATCTAATTCTGGTACTACACACTTAAATTTCTACTTATTTAAACGAACTTTTTGTAGTAATTATACAGACCACAATATTTCAAGAAAAAGTAAAATAAAACAGTATTCAATTAAAACCGTATTTCATATGGAAATCCTAGAATTTAGTGGATACTTATTACCAGATTTCATGACCCCAGATGTTCTTTTCAGAGCCTTAATTTTGAACTAACTGTTGTGCCTCTGTTTTATTTTGGGTTTTTTTGTGAGCAAACTTGGTAGATATAAGCTGAAAGCACATAGGTGCAAATCAGCTATATGTTTTTTCTATGTAGCCATTTGCTTGACTTTGACCACACTTAAGACACATGATGTTCTAGTTAATAGGAAAAACATTCAATTTTTTGATGAATTCCCATTTTGAGGAAAATTATTGATGTGTACTGTCAAACAAAGACCTGGCTTCCTCCAAGCATTTCTCTTTTCACTGTCATGTTGATAGTCTCTAGCTTTCAAAGTGGGCAAATCTGTGATACTGTATTGGCTTAAAGTATGTGATGTGTTATTTTTATGTGGTCCACAACATAAAACTTTATATTTCTCAATGCACTTTCCTATGGTTTAAGCTTTTGCTAAGACATCTATTTAAAAGAAGGATCTTCTTTCCTTATGTTTTTCAATTGCTTTGGTTTTATACACAGGTTGAGTTTTTATCTTTTGTTGTTTTAATTATTTTTTTAAAAATCTAATTAATATATAGATGCAATAAATGCATGAAGCTTTTGGCATTTAACAGAAACATTCAAGAACTCATGATCATTGAACTTCTAACAGGAGTAAACCTGACATTTGTATGACTGAGACTCTATAATTGAAAATAGAATAATTATGCAAATAAGAAACAATGTTTGCATGACCTACACTTTATAATCACATATTTTTCAAAGTAAAATGAAAATACCTTTTCCTGAGTTTGTAAATGTGTAAAAGGTGTTGATGAAAGTCACATAAAAATAACACATGGTAGGATAATGAATTTCTATCATTGATGGGAAAACACAACTTGAAGAGGGCCCAATACCAGTCTTGTACAGTCAGAATGAATTATTCAAGGAGCACAATGTAAGAACAGCCTTGCCAGATCCAGCAGCAGGTCAGTCAGGTCAGATCCACCAGAAGTTTCACATGTACAGTAGTGTTAACACATGAAAGAGCGGAAGTATATGCACTAATCTTCCGTGATTTCTTTTATAATAATTTGTAGAACCATTTAAACTTTTTACAAAACCTCAAGGTAAGATATTTCAGAACTGAAATGTATATTGCACTGCATGCAGAGATGTTCCCTGCTGTTTCTTCTGAATAAAAAACCTGCTAGTTTTATCTGATACCTGCTAGTTCTTAAATTAGAAGCAGCTGTAAACAATTACTCACAGATTGTATATGCCATACATGTTTAAGACCATTACCATAATTCCTCATCTTAGTCATCCTCTACAGGGGCTTAGATGTCCCAGCCCATCTTATTGGTACTTTATGCTATAACTTTAGTGATTCCAAAGGTAACAAAGGCTGTAAGCATTAGCTTCAGCCTTTTTTTGAGGGACCTTGGCAACTGTTGTCCAGTCTGGGTAGCTACTAGCTACCCTGCTAATAGACACTCAGAGCATAGTTACTTAGGTAAGACTTACAGACACACTGTTCCTTCATACAATAATAATATTAGGCTGTGGAAAGCAGTGTCCTGGAAAATCTGTTGACTGTGTTTGCACATGCAGCAGTCACATGAATAGCTTTTAAATCCTGGGATTTTGGTATGTGAAGAGCATGACATGGATGAACATCTATTAGGAGCAGTTTTAATAAACATGTATGAGATGCAGGTAATGCATCAGGTGACTGGGAGGTGAGAAGTTTCTTAAAAGAGAGACTCTAAGAGTGAGCTGTGAGAATACAAAGGCTAATAACACGGGTCACTGATTTCTGGGAAGCAGATCGTAGCAGTTGCCAGAGATATTGTGTGAGAGTCAGAATTGTGTTTGATGCTGCAGAGCCTCTATGCCAAGAAATGCTTTTTCTTCTCTACCTTCCACAGCGCTGTCTGTCAAATTGTGCCTAGAGTCAAATCTCGGATGCATGACATATAGTAAAGGCAAGACATCAGCCCACAGCTATAAAATCAAAATGAGAGAGATTGAAGTAAGAGCTTGATTTTGACTTAATTTACTGCCTATTTAATGCAAAGCAATGTACAGTATTTGCATCACCAGAGGATATACCAACACAGTCTACTAGTAAAACAACATAGGGGGGCAGCAGGATAGAAATCCATCCTAAATTTGAAAGACAGTAATAATTATGTTTCAAACAAGCAGATTTCGAAGTCTTTGAAAGGGAATCTATTTCAAATAGCTTGTCAGCTTCTACTGAAATCACTTTCTTAGTATCACTAGCCCCTAGACTTCCAGTTTTAGAGTTCATATTCAGAGAATGTGTTGATTACTCTGTGGAAATCAATGAGACTACTACTTATGCTAAGTAAGTGTGTCTTCATGTGAGTAAAGTAGCCAAACAGGATCTCTCAAGTAGGCAAATATTTTTTCTACCGTCAAGATTTCACAAGAGGGGCTTTGCTAGATTAAGGCACGCTACTAGAATACTGCACTAGGGACAAAGCTCTTCAGCTTCAAAATAAACTCAGTCTCTGTAGTAGTGTCCAAAACCTACAGCATCACTGTGGTGAAAAAAAAGCAGTGAGTCTCCTTTGGCAGGTGTATAATGAATTTTGTGCACAACTTGGGAAGGGTGGGAGAAGGAAGACTCAAGGATAGGGAAGAAAAAAATCAGGTTTATGCCATACTTACAAAAGAGACTATACACACATGTATATAGATATATATACACACATGGATGTGTATACATACATGTAGGTATATATAGATATGAGTGTGCTTGTGTGCAAGTTGATTTATATATATGCACAAACAGCACTCTTTACTATGAAAAATGTATGTATAAAAGACCACATATAAACAAACATGTCTATGCTTGTGTATACAGTCTCTCTGCATACAGGATCATCTAAATACAAAGAAGAGATGTCCAGAAACACAGGTTGTTTAAGCTGGTTATTTGTATCTTCCAAGACCATCATGTTACAAACAGGCATTCTGTTCCAAGAAGTAGAGCCTATTATTATTGTTGTTTTTGTTGTTGTTAATTATTGACATGATAGTTAACTTTATATGTAGAAGGTATTTTGTAACTAAGATTCAAGGATGTTTTCAGTAAGATTGTACCTGAATTGTAATATTTGAAATGCTTCCAGTCTAGTGAACCCAAAAGTAGAATTTGCCATCATTTTACCTTCATACCTAAATAAGTCCTATACAACCAGCTTCTGCTATGTTCACATCCTGATTTCTCAGAGAAGAAAGACAGGCATGTTCTCTTGAAAGTTGATCATATTTTCCCTACATATCTTATCTGAATGACTGATTGTCCAGAATGTAGTCATTCATTTAGTATATAAGTCTCTGTCTGTATCCTGGGAGTGTTCAAAACATGTGTACATGTGGTGCTTAGGGACATGGTTCAATGGTGGACCGACAGTGTTAGGTAATGGCTGGACTCAATACAGGTATGTTAACCAGTAAATGAAGTTTAAAGAAGGTGTAACCCCCTGACAAACCAAACAACCCTGAAAAACTGGTAACAAGGGATAAGGAGAAGACAAGTTTTTCAAGTTTTTTGCTTCAGTCTTCACAGAAAGCTTCCCTTCTCACACTTCTCAAGTGAATGTACAGCAAGATGGGGACTGGGGAAGCAAAGTGCTTCCCACTGTTAAGTATAGATCAGGTGCAAGATCACCTGAGTAATCATAACATGTGTAAGATGTATTTGAGAGTCCTGAGGGAATTTGATGATGTAATTGTCAAGCTCTCCTTGATATTTCAAAAACCATGCAAATCAGGTGGAGTTCCCATTGACTGGAAAAAGGGAAACATTATACCCATCTTTATAAAGGCTAAAAAGGAGGGCCCTGTGAATCCTCAGCAAATTTGCAGGTGACACCAAGCTGAATGGCAAGGCTGACACACCTGAAAGATGGGATGTCATCCAGAGGGACCTGGACAAGCTCAAGAAGGGGGCTTGTGGAAATCTCATGGAGCTCTTAATAAGACCAAGTGCAAGGTCCTGCACCTGGGTCAAGACAACCCCTGGTATCAATACACACTGGAGGATGAGCAGATCTAGAGCAGCTCTGCAGAGAAGGACTTGGAAGTGCTGCTGGATGAGATTTTGGACATGAGCTCACTTGCAGCTCTGGAAGTCAGCTGTGTCCTGGGCTGCATCAAAAGATGCATGAACAGCAGGTCAGGGGAGCTGATTCTGTCCCTCTGCTCTGCACTGGTGAGACCCCACCTGGAGTTCTGCATCCAGTTCTGGAGTCCTGAACACAGGAAGGACATCGATTTGTTGGAGTGAGCCCTTTTTTTTTTTTTTTTCTTTTGGCTTGTCTTGTTCAGCTAGTCTCATTGCTTCCAGATGTCTAATTTTATGGTCATGGAATTTAACTTCAGCAATTCTGTAAAAGCACAAGGCTTATGAATGATGTTTTTAAATTAATAATTATAATAAAAATGAATAGTCAGTGCTCTGCTTTGCTCAGTGTAATATGATAATATGAGTCACTAATTATGAATAATTATTTTGCATTCATCCAGATGTACAGGCTTTGACTGTCTTATCTAGTTTCAGGGCAATTTTAGCACTATTTTAATGTGTTGTAGTCAGTTCAACATTACTGGGCAAAACCAAAGAAACCTTTGGAAGCAGCTAGAGAAAAATGGAGGGGATTCAGTTTAAATTAGTATTTATTGGTACATCTTGTCTCTTGTCTTAGTAAGCTCCACCTACTCCAAATTTTGCACAGTTTATGGGAGTCAGACCCAACAGGATGGAGAGAGGTCCTGGAAGAGACTTGTGGCTGTGACTCATGGAGAAGGAGATCAATGCTGGAGCAGGTTTTTCCCCCAGTAGAAGTGTTGCCAGGGAGGGTGGACTCAAGTTGGAGAAGTCTATCGAGGACTGTATCCCATGGGAGGGACCCCATGGGAGCAGGAGAAAGACTCAGAGCCATGGCCCCGCTGCAGCCTGTGGTGCAGACCGTGGTGGAGCAGGTTGACCCCCTGCAGCCAACAGAGGACCACTGGGGTGCAGAGACCTGACTGCACTCCATGGAGCGACCCACAGGACAAGAGCAATGGCAGAAACAACTGACTGCAAACCCCTCATTCCCTGCACCCTCGAACTGCTGGAAAAAGGGAGGAGTGGGAGGAGAAAGGTGTTCTTAAGACTGATTTATTTTTTACATTTTAGTTTTTTTTACTTTTAGTTCTTATCTTGTTAGTAATAAACTTAAGCATTTAGCCACTCTGAGTTTCCTTTGCTGTTATCTCTCAGGTGCTTTCATTTCCTTTTCTTCTTTTCCTTTCTCTCTGGGAAAGAGGGGCGGGGCCTGGATGTTTGGTTGGACACTGGGTGAAAACTGCCACACATAAGTGTGCAATCCCATTTCATGGAGGAAGATATTTCCAAAACAATTTATATCTCTATTTATTTAATTTAAGTTGAAGGGAAAGTGGTAGGTGAAGGGTAACTAATTTTAAGCACAGGTTTTAAAACTAGGGCTGATATTTTTTTTTCCAAATGAAGGAAACAGCTGTAGAACTGGGAACACAAGCATCTATTTTATCTCCTAAGTATCTGGTTTGACCACCATAATTTTACTAAACCTGTGTATCAAGTAGCATAAAATTAAAGTTATATTCAGCAGCATAAGAAATAGGATAAGTGTTTGGATTTATTGGCATTGACAACTAAATGACTGCTGAGATATTTGATACTGCATGCTTTCTATTGCTTCAGTTGAAAGTTTGTTGAAATATGAGCGGCAACATATCTTTTAACGTGTGTCATTTAGATTTGTCCAACACAAATATTGAAAAAAAATATTTTTAATGAAGTTTTATATTTCAATGTGGTATTTCTAAGGAGATGATTAAGATAGCTGGAAAAGATCATCAGCATTTTGTCATTCTTGTTCCAATCTTCCAAGCAGACCTTGATTGATTTTACAAGATTTTCTGTTTTTAGGACACTAGTATCCAAATGTAACAATTAAGTCACTCTTACAGTCAAGCACATGGACTATTACCATCATGAACAAGATTATACAAATTCTACTAGTCACTCTAAATATTTTTAAGGTATACATTTATTTAATTTTCAAGTTATCAGTCCTGTCTTTAAGAAATTCATAATATAATATTTTTTCTTACTTCTCCAAATTAGTTTTCATGCTGTAACTTAAAACATTTTAAGGGGGAGTATTGAGAACTTCTGACAGTTCTTTTTTTCCTTTATTTTTTCTACACTCCAAACCTCACTTTGCATATCTTCAATTGCCAAGTACTTGAAAGTGCTTTCATCTTGCCATGTGTGAAACTTTAACTCTTGACTGAACCAAATCAACCACGAACTTGGTAAAGCAAAGAATGAAAAGTTAACCAATTTTTTTGTCTATTGATAATATAGTTGTCATAATCTCTGGGGGGAAAAAAAAAATCGATATATCAGACATTCAGACAGCTCACCTTATTTTACAAAATTCTTTCAGTGAAAACTGTCTGTAGCGTATTGCATGACCTGTAATGTTAAAGGCCTTTGCCCTGAATGAACTTCTTTTAAACCACTACTCCTTTATCATGTGTCAGGACTATCACTTTTCCTCGGATTTCTTGTTGATGATGTTGAGCCATGAAACTTTGGATCCAAACACCGATGGTATTCTATCCGTGGTTATAGATACCAATTTCACCATTCTCTTTTTTTTAATAACATACTTGAACTCAGCTTGGTTCTTATTATTATTTTTGTCATCAAAATATCTGAGTTCACATGGCTCACTTGAGCTATTCCATGTGCAACTATTCCCACTTAAAGTAACAATGCACATATCACTAAATATACTTGAATCATAAGCAAGTATAAACTTTGGTCTTTTTCTCTAAAAATATATACACTGTATAGCTTGTTATCTATACAATTTCTTGCTGCTTTGAGTTATTTTTGAGGGAGACATTTCCATCTTTCTTTGGAAGAAAACTGTCATTATAAATACATCAACAGTCTTGAAAGATGCATCAGTAGTGATTTTCAGTGTTTCTTAACACATTTTTGAGAGAAAAGGCTTGTTTTTCTTCTGGAAAACACAGTAGTTATTTGGGGAGTACTGCTTTTCAAAAAAAGTCTCTGATTTCCCACACATTATTATGCACTAGACTTTATCCTTTCTTTACCTTTTCTCTTTTTTCCTTGTCTTGTTTTTCCTCATTAGCAACATAGAGTAGATAGTTGTATTTTCACCTGTAGTTTTCAAACTCAATTCCCTGCTTTCCTTTGAAACAGCATGCTTGTATTTACCATTTAAATGCAGAGGTCCATGAATCACAATTGTATGTCCTTTGATTAAACTTGACAAAACTAATATTCTTTTTATCTCAGCTCTTTGTACATTTTATTTACTTTTTCTGTGTATCTTTTTTCCATTTCCTCCCCACTGTTCTCATTCCATTTTTCTGCTGACTACGAGGCTTCTTTCCACATGGGTTGCTTTCCTAAGTCACATATACAAACTTCCTTCCATTGCTTCAATGTCTACCGAGTGGATTCGCAGGGAGACTGTGAGGAGGGGAAGGATGTCATGAGTTTTAATCTCTCTTCTGGTATTCATTATTACTTACGGTGACTGGAAAACAATTTCAAACTTTTTGAAATTAATCAATGATGGCCAGGGAACTGCATTCTTCAAATTCGTGCGGGTTTTAAATTATCATAGAAACTTGACAAGCTGGTGGGGTTTTTGAGGGGAAGGGGGAAGGAGTTGTAAGAGGAAGGTTTTAAGCCTGTGTTAATTTATATAACAAAGAAAATTTTATATCACAGAAAGAATTAATTTTCTAATGTTTCTTACTCTTAGTTATCTAAATGCACTTTATCCCTATGATATGTCTGGGAATGGAACAAACTTTAATTTGGTAACTCTACTATGTTCTTACCTGGCATAGGATTCATCTCATTTATATTCAGATGAAATCTGAAGTTGAAATTATTTGACTCTGCAAAAAATAAACTAAGCACTTAAATTCAGAAGAAAGGAATTATCTGCTGTTGGTTTCTGATCATTATATTGAAATCCAGCCCAGGGTTTTTACCACAGTCCTCCTTCCTTCCTTTTCCATCTTTGGAAAATGAAGTTTGACTTAAATATGGAAGGAAATAATTAACAATTTGCAAGCCTTTTGTCCTCAAAATCTATGAGAATGTTGAGTAATCACTATCTTGATTGTCAATGGCTCAACTGTATTATATGTTTCTATGTAACATATTTTTATGTGTAACATCTAAGTTGAGAAATCAGTGGGTTGTGGGTATTGAGATTTCATCAAAGCATATCAACAACATTATCAGCAGCACTTGAACTAGATCCGGAGTTGAGATTCTTATTACCCCTATAAGCCACAAAAATCATGCCAATATTTCTGCCTTATACTAGTCCAAACCACTTGTCTGATGCTTCTCTTTGTTAGGTCTGAGGTGCATGATGACTACTCTAGCCCTAGAATGCTAGGAATGTGTAACCATGGGATATCAGGACACCATTACCTGGCAAGATCCCTCTTTTTCACTGTTGTAGTCAGAGGTCAAGCAGCATTTGGCCCCTGAAGCTTAATTTTCTGCCTAAAAAGCCAGGTCTTGCCTTCTCCAGAGAAAGACAGAGAGCCAAAAGAGAACAGTCTATAAGTTACGCCTTCATAGAAGACACGTGTTTGACTAAGAACATTTGAGGAGTTCTGTCATGATAAACTCCCGTAACTCCTGTTACTGTAGGCCTCTATTCCATGTTTAGAGCTGCTCACTACTGTAAAGACTGAAGCTTTTTATCACATTGACAGTCAAAACTTTGCACATTTAAGAACTTGAAATACAAGTACATAAATATCCACTTTCAGATTTTAGATATGTATTTCAGAAGCTATAAATGTGAATTACATCGGACTTAGGGAATTACATCTTCTTTTGGCTCTGATTCATAATGGAATTGATTTAGAAGGGAAGAAAAGAGTCGTTCAGTCTCAGACAGTTCTACCACAGTACAAATAAAATATAATGACTGTACACAACTTCCTTATTTGAATGGTTGAAAGAGCTTAACTTTCCTGGCAAAAGTCCTGTTCTCAATTACACAAATGGAACCCAAATCAATTTTAATAAGTTGAAATTTAAAGACCTGATCCATCTCTGAAATAAATGTTAGTTATGTCACTGGCTCAAAAACTTCATTTTAGCAACCAAAGCAAGTGCTGGGAAGGAGTCCTACAAAGTACATGTTCATTTAAAGTTTTAGTTTGCTCTACTTTCTTAAAGTGCCTGCTCAGGGATTCTGAAACTTTATGGATTTTTCTCTGTAAAGAGGTACTTACAGTATAAATGCTCTTACATAGTTTTTATTTCTTTCACAAGAAAATTGTGCACCCTTTTTTCAGAAGTAGATTGAGCACAGTGAAGCTGGCCTACAGATTTAAGCATGAAGATCTCAAATATTTTTTTTTTTAACAAGAAGAAAAGAAAATCTAACTCTCCATTAATATTTATGTTTTCTTTGATATTAAATAAGAATTGAATGATTATATTATTTTTAAAAATCTGTTCCTTTCTGGAACTTTCAACCATACTTCCCAAATTATTTTAAGTTGCTTTTAGAGAACAAATTAATGTATCTTCTTAGTTTGTAGGTATTTCTCTGTGTGTATATGTAGAAAACTACAGAAATGGTACACTATTTTCACTCACTGTGCATACTGCTATCTAGTGAATATTTATTTCCTAAGAATGAAAGGCAGGCATATGAACATAAATGTCTTTAGATTCCTAGTAGTTATAAAAAATCAGAGCATCTTGTGCTGAGAAAATTCATAGTAAGATTTTACGTTCAGAAAGCACAGCTTAAAATGCATGTTGTAGATAAGAATTTTGTCTCAATGAAGAATATGTGTGCACTCTTTGTGAACCTGGAAGGGAATTTAGAATGAAAGCATCTTAAATCAGATATCTGAACATACTACAGTTTGGCAATTCATCAGTTCAGTCATGTTTATCCATCCTCCAGCTCCTTGAACTGCTCTCCTTCTAGGTGAAAAATGGTAACTTTACTGCACCTTCAAGGGAATATATTCTTCCATGCAGCCTGCAATGAAACTACTGGGTTCATTAATGGCACAAAGTAAATTCTCTACAAAGTTACTATTTATTTGAAATCCAGGCCAATCCCTGCCTCCCCTGAAATAAATTTCTTCTGAGCATCATCATGGCTAGACTT
>VXAU01000030.1:138079-163111 GCA_013399695.1 Formicarius rufipectus | reverse complement strand
GATAAACTATCACAACCTGGGAATTAGAAGAGGTGAGATTTATACCTCTGTTGGCACAAGGGGACTTGAACAGGCAGTATTACCGAGACAGAGCATATGTAGTTCACTTCTAACTAGTTTGGGAGAGATAGGGTTTTCCACCTCTTTTTGTTCATTCTGGCCCAATCAACAGGTGCTCAGTTAAATTTAGTTTCATATCACCTTACTGGGTTCAAGCTTGAGTCCCTGAATTCTGCCTGCGAAGCTATTCTATGAAAAGTGGAACATTTGCACCTTATTTTTCCTGTGATCTTCACTTTTTTTCAGGAGAAGGGTTCTGGCTGTAACAGGCAATGTGTTTTCTTACTATTGACCATGGAAACTGAGGAAAGATCCTGCAGGCTGCTTATTATCTTCAGACTTTCCTTTGTGGCTATACTGAAGAGCTGAAATTCAGGCTTCTCACTGCTAACGTGTTGAGGGCATTTGGTGAATTAAGTATAGCTCACAGCTAGCAAACAAACAGCAGTCCACTAATAATTAGATAAGATCTTTATGCAATAATCAGATCTCATGACTTTCTACTCATGTATCTTAAATTTCATGTTGCTTAGACAAGCTCTTTCTCTGACTCAACAAATCTGGCTTTCTTTTAGTCACCAAGGAGTTTAGAGTCAGTCTTGAACTTAGTCAGATGGGGAAAAATAAAATCATGTCTTGAATCCGACCTCTCATATCTGGAGTGAATGTTGCAGCGGATAAGAGATGAGGCATCACATCCTAAGCCTGTCAGCTTCTGAGGACAGAGATGGAGAGCGGAGCTCTCCAGGAATCTTAGCCTGGACAGCACTTTGTTTCTGGTGTAAATTTGATATGTAGATTGAAAAATATAAGAAAATGAATTGCTCAAGCTATGTGACTCACACAACTTTTCAGAGCAGAACTGTATGAAGACTGCAGAAGCTTCTGCTTTTATTTCAGGGGGATACCTGGCAGATCCATCTGAGTGAAAAATCAGTATACTGTCTTCCTTTGGAGATATAATTCTATGTAGGACAAGGAGATAGATTGCTGTTTTGATAGTTAAGAAAAAAAAGAAAAAAAAAAGAAAGAATATGTAATTTTTTATTACTGCATAAGATATAGAGGATAGAATAAATACTTCCAACTCTTTTTCTTAAAAATAGAAGAATCAAATGCTTTCAATAACAAATTTCTTGTTAGAAAATCTTTTGGTTTTGCTTTGCATTATACTAAAGATTACTACCAGCAGGACACTAAAATACATTATGAAAGATTTATACATTCATTAATTCCATGGCAAAGGTCATTTATATCACTGGGCAAAGACAATGAGAAATGTTTTTCTTGTGAAACAAGGCTTCTTAATGAGACCACCTACTCTTTTCTTCCCTGCTGAAACCAGTTAGATGTATCAATTATTTGTTTAATAGGAAGTGTTGTATTATAGTCAAAGAAGGGATGAAAACCAAGTATTTTTATATAATGAATTGCTATAAGAGGAATTATATTCCAAATACTAATCTGTAAGAGAAAGGGGCAACTTTGTTCTGGATAGGAATTAGGCAGGTTGATTCGGAGGCCTTCTGCAGAGCTTCATCATGTTTCTGGAGTGCCAGGGAAGGTATGTAAACTGTTAGGAATCTCAAACAACAAGGTGTTGGTGAGACTTTTTAAGATGTTCTGATGAGTAACTGTTCATTTGAAACTATTTGAGTTCTATTAGTGCTTTGGAAAAACCAAGAAGACACCTCTTTGTGCTGCTAAGTATCCAAACATTTTTTTTTTTTTTTTTATTTCAGCTACAGGGAACGAGAGGAGAAAGACATGGACCTATTGAAGTAGGTACAGAGGAGGCCACAAAAATAATCAGAGGGCTGCAACTCCTCTACTTAGAATACAGGCTGAGGGAGTTGGGATTCTTCAACCAGGGGAAGACAAGGTTACAGGGAGAACCCAGTGTGACCTCCTAGCACTTGAAGGGTATCGTGAATTTGCATTGGGTGTGTCAACCAGTTTGTTGATCAGTGAAGAGAGAGAGGTACTGGTGTTGGGGTAAAATATTGTGACTTTTGAACCTTGAAAGATTAAAAAAAAAAAAAAAAAGCCATTCAACAGATCTTACATTTCTGTGTAAAACTAAATTGTGTCAAATTGGGATTATGAGTAGACTTGGAATCAGGCATGAAAGCTACTTTTGTGAACATCTTTCTAGCATTGTATTCAATCCAAGAATGGATTAAAAATATAACCATTCGGTTGAGAAAAGAACTGACCAATTACTAAGCCAGTGTTCAACTGACAAGATGAGAAATGCGCAAGGAAACCACCCAAATTCTGCAAACAGTGAGAGGACTGAGCGATGGCTCCACTCCAGTGTGCACAGCAAACACAGAGGGATCACTTGCCTCTTGGAGGCTGCAGTGACATTTGAAGAGTTAACAGCACGAGTCTCAGGTTTCAGGCAAATGAGACGTCCACCCCGCTGAAGCTTGTTGGTCGGACACGTGCCCTCCGCCCTTCCTTAAAACTACAGAGACATGACATTTCAACTTGAACAAGCAAGCCATCCATAGAAAATAACAGCATGACAACTGTCTGTAGGAGCTGCCTCCCCGGGTGTGAGATCCTTATCACCTGAGAATACATCCCCTCTCAACAAAACAAATGTGCCTTAGAACCTGGTGGGGTTTTAGCACAACTTTGAAACTATTGTCTTTGTGGAGCTCCCGATGAACTGCCTGCTGATAGGTGTTATTTAAAATGCTGGTGACATCAAGATAGAATGGGTATAGCTACTGTTGAAGTCACAAATGGGAAAAAGAAAAGGAATGTGAAAATTCAGCTTAGGTGTTGTCGTCTAGGGCTCGTGTGGTTCTCTTGTGTGTGTGAATGTGCATTTTGTTTGTCTTTGCATTATTGCCTGTGAACAACAGAGATTTCTTTCTTTCTTTTCGAGTTCTTTTCCATCAGCAGGGTACTATTCACTCCCTCAGAGCAGTGAAGGGTCTGAATCTGGAATTTTACACAAGCACTTAACTTTAATGCTGTGGGGAATATTCCTACTGAAAGCAGTAAGAGTATTTAATACTTGATCATGAGTTCTCCTGAAAGACATTTCCTTCAAAATGATAGTTCATCCCCTGATCTTTTCACTCATCAAAGGAATGTTAAACAGAGTTTTAAAATTAAACCTTAAATAAATCAAAATACAGATCTTGAATTGCTGATTTTGAAACCATATTTAGACCAACATTGAGATAGAGGAAAAAAAATATTCATCAGAGTATTTTGGGCATGAAATTCCTTTTTTTAACCTGGCCCTTTAACAGACTTTGTTTGTCATTTTAACTTGCAGTATATACAGTGTACAGCTTTCATTGTGAAATTAAATTCACAATGTTTCATGCAACATGATTATTCCTTTGCCACCAACTAATTATCTAAAAAACAAAACAGAACAATAAAATATATGAATTATTGCAGAACACTCATGGCAGCTGCTTGCACTTTTGCAATTTTCATTTTATTCAAGTCATTTTCATCTCTCAGCATTTTTTAAGTTATTGAGGGATTTTTTTTTGTTTTGCTTTTGTTTAGAACACTTTTATGTTTAAACATAAATAAATATATGTGTGTATGCAAATAGGTGTGAATACACATACACACTTCATGTGAGACACAGGACCTGAACAGACAGTAGTGACTGAGTACTTTTTAAAGAGGACAATACTGTAAAAAATAGATTTCAATAAGGGCACTAAATTTAATATTCTGGAAGAGTGATTTATACTGTAGGAAGGAAATTACAGATAACACATGCAAATATTGATACACCATAGTTACTTAATTCCTGCCTAATTACTAAAAAGATTTATAGGATCATGGAATTGTAGCTATAAACCTTATGGTTTCCTTGGCAAAAGTTCAGCTGATTAGTTTAAGAGAGAAATGACTTAGAGACAACGAGAATCGTGACTTTAGTGGGATCAGATGAAAATTCCAGTTTCCAGAGGATTATCCAATCAAGTCAACAACTACATGAATATTGATGGACACCACAAAGGGGATCACCTCCACACTTTAAGATATAAGTATCTTCAAGTATATTTTTTAATTCAGCCTTCAAAACCAGACAGACATGAGAAACTATATTTGTATGCAAATTGTGCTTCCTGCTTTAAGTTGCTAATCATGGTAATTTTTGTTGTAATTGTATGTTTCCCCATGTGGAAAAATGTTACTGTGGTGCACTGAATATGCAGCACAACCAATTTTGTGTCGCCTTAACAACAGGCTAACCATTCATTAACTATAGTAAGGCTAGTCCAAAGAAAGATAACAAGCCAGATGTCTCAGTAGCTTCCAAACAACTTGCCATCACCCAAAATAAATTTTATCCTGCTCTTGAACACTCTAATGACCATGGTCCCGACTCTTTACTGTAGATTTACATCAATAATGCAAGCACAAAATTAATATCATGTCAGTGTGATGTATCATCTGAGACAACTGGAAGCAGACTGAACCCATTTTACAGAGGATCTGAGAATGACAAAGAGCTGCACTGTTCTGGACTGGTTCATAGCTGATGGCAGGTGAGAGTTGCAATCTTTTAACAACTGCCAGGATCTAACAAGGACACCTTTGTCTGCACATCTCAGCAGAACTGGCTAAATGTAGATTCCAGATGCATTTCGCTTTTGAACTTTAACTTTGCATTTGCAAAAAAAACAAGCCATGTCTACAAAGAAGAAGGGAACATTTGCAAACATAGAACCACATGTAGTGCTTTATCAACAGCTACATCATTATTTACTTCTTGCAAGGCACTCCAAAAATAGATCACCCCACTCTTCAGACCCCCCACACTAGAATAATCTGCAGTACAGTCACTATTCCAAACATCTGCTATTTTTTTCCTGTCTTTTTCTTCTTTTCTTTATACAAAGCTGCACTTGGTGGATTTCAGCTGCTATCCAGCTATTTGGCAAAGGGATGTGAGAATCCAGCTTCTTACGGGCTTTCAGTATGTGTGGGATCGAGGTAGCACAGCAGTTCCCTCCTTTTTCCGAGACTGCTGCCGCAGCAGCTCCAACAACAAAAATGCACAGTCGGCGGTTTCTTTATTTTCATCTTTGTGGAGTTCTTGGCACCGAATTCTGGAATGGATAAATTAAAATGGTGTCTGCCTAATCCCTCTGAGAGATTTGTTTGCAACTTTGACTATAACATTTTACTTGAAATAACTTAAAAAAGGCTATAATTTTTTTTGAGCTGGATTCTCATTTTGGTGTAATCAATTTTAATATACAACATGCAGAATGTACTCTTCAAACTCGAAAGTACAAGTACCAGCAAGGTAGTTCACCTGGTGACATGTGAGGCACACATCCATGTTGTACAGGAAGCACAAAAAAAGGACTTTATTTCTTTTTTTTTTTTTTTTCTTTTAATAAGACCACCTAAGAGAGACCAAGAAGCATTATCTGTCATGTCTGAGAATCCTGGCTTCTTTCTCTTTTCCCTTTCTCTTTTCCCTTTCTCTTTTCCCTTTCTCTTTTCCTTTCCTTTCTCTTTTCCTTTCTCTTTTCCTTTCTCTTTTCCTTTCCTTTCTCTTTTCCTTTCCTTTCCTTTCCTTTCCTTTCCTTTCCTTTCCTTTCCTTTCCTTTCCTTTCCTTTCCTTTCCTTTCCTTTCCTTTCCTTTCCTTTCCTTTCCTTTCCTTTCCTTTCCTTTCCTTTCCTTTCCTTTCCTTTCCTTTCCTTTCCTTTCCTTTCCTTTCCTTTCCTTTCCTTTCNCCTTCCCTTCCCTTCCCTTCCCTTCCCTTCCCTTCCCTTCCTTTCCCTTCCCTTTCCTTTCCTTTCCTTCCTTCGCTGTGCTTCTGCATTCAAAAACACACTTCACAGCAAAAGTATGTCAAGTAGATGGTCCCAGAGAATTAAGTTTACTGTATGTAGAAATGATATACAATAAAAAGTAGTCTTTATTAACAGTACTGTGATGCTTACAAAAAAACACCACTTCGAAATGTAAAAGGTGTCACATTCTCTTTAGAAATCAGAGCTTTAAAACCCTTGTATTAGTTATGAGTTTGACAACTTTTTAAAAGGGTGCAGATACTCTGCCATTGAACTGTGGTCAAAGATAATGACAATGTTTAAATAATTAGTTCAGAGAGTACCAGAGCTAATAAATACCTTCTTCCACCTCTCCTTCTTTCTCTCTGCATTGCTTTCACCACGTGAATTCTCTGATGTTTAATAAAGTATGAGCATCTGAAGGTTTCACTAAGGGGAGTATGACAACAGTGACTTTCAAGTTGTATACTTTCCCAGAATAAACAGCATTGTAGCAGCACATGACAGAATGTCTTTGAAACCTTTCTTTTTCTTTCGAATTTGGATGAAGTCAACCAATTGTGTAAAAAGATATCATTGATGGACATGAAAAGAACAGGAGAGAGCATATATTTGATACAGACACATCATTATTCAGCATAGAAAATAAAATGCATTATATTCCAAATATGCTTAAACCAGCTGCAGACATTTAGATAGTTGGTATCTATGCGTGAATCTCTTTATTAAAAAAAAATAAAAGTTTTTGGAGGGATGATTTTAAGAGGGAAGCTACATTGCTCTCCTTGTCCATTTTTCCTTTCCACTGACTATAGGAGGGCCAAGGAGATCTCATTCACGTGGTGATTGTCCACCGTGTTTCCTCAGAAACCCTTTCAGTCTCCCTGACCTAGACCATCCAGCTACACCTCTGCTTTGTATCAGAAAAAGCACCTTTACTTTCTAAGATATTATGCCTGTGATGTTTCAGCTAATCTTATTCTCAAATTTATCACACGAAAATGGAGTAGGCAGAAGGTCATTTTATTCTGTAAGTTTGCTTTCTACATGCAGCAAAATGCAACTCCTGAATCAGTCCAGAGAAATATATTGAAGGCTCATCAATGTAATAAATATCCCATACTTTAAAATGAAATTGAACAAGAAAGGATAGTATCTTAGTCATTTCAGTATCCTTCATGAGTTCTGAGGCTCCCCCAGTTCTTTAATAGAGATTTTATTGTTATTCCATTCCTTCCTACACAGATTGTTATGCTACATTTCTTTCCTTGTGCTTTCTCCTGAGCACCTTCTTTGAGTATGTGAAATGATGTGAGGAGGATCTATGTGTAATTGCCTTTTTTTTTTTTTCCCCCGTCTTCTCTTCTCTTTCCCTGTTGCAAAATATTCACTTTATGCTGTGGATCTGTCATGTTACGCATGTATGAATGTGAAGGATGATGAGTTTAAAAATGTTGCTATGAACATAGAAATACTAGATAAAATCAGATACAAACCATAAAAATAATACATGCAATCATAGGGTAAAGATAGGAGGGAGGATTATGTGGTCTAGATCAAGTTCTTGTTTATTGCAGGCTATTAAGCATGACTGAGTTGCCTTTATGTTAATTACAATACTAGGCATCTGTCAGACACACATCTGTCCAGAAGTGTCTGGAGACTGAGAAAAAATGACTACTCACTGGAGTTTTTCTATTTAAACATCCTCATCTTTTGTTAAGCAAGTAAAAGTGAATAAGTAAATAGTGTCTATAGTTGTAGTTTATCTCCTTTTTTCAGTCATTTTCATGCTTAAATTTCTGTCAGTATTGGGGTGGGGGGGTAGGGAGAGAAAAGAAATAAACTTTTTGCATCCTCTTCCAGTAAGCAAACTGGTATAAGCTAATTTCACAAACTGCAAAAGTGAACCTCTCCCCAGAAGACTGAGATCTGCAAGACTATCTCACTCTTAAACTCTGCTTCTGTATAGGAAGCTAGTAAAATATCACATGAAATAAGACTGAGGCATTCAAGAAGCTCACAATTCTTGGAAGTCATAACTGGTTTCCTGAAGTCTGACAGTTTCATATTCATACTGCTATAGTCCATGTAGAAAATAATGAATTTAGGTATGAGTAATAAGTCTAAGCTGCTTTCTACCAAATGTAAGCTGAGTCATTTAATCACTCTTAAATGGTTCAAAGCATTTTGTGGAGATTTGATTACACCAGAACACTGCATTCTGGGTTTTTCTTCATAAAAAAATAAAAGACTTGATCACCTGCTGGGGAAGAACATCTCCAGCAATTAGAGATTCCACTGATCTTCAGAATCACTTGAATAGTTTTTTCTCTTCCATTTGGTCAGATTAAGCTTTGACTTTCCCCTCTCAGCTCAAACCTCAGATTCCATTCAATATTTAAGTCATGAAATGTGTTGTTAGCAGGACAATCTACCAAGATCACTATAAAAAAATGGTTCCAGGCTGGTGTGGTGGGCCTTACTGGTGAGGGATTCTGCCAAGTTAAAAAAACTCTGCTACGCTTGTCTCTGCTTGTCTCTACCAGTCTCTGCAAGGTCAGAATAGAGGCCTCACTATGACCCTGTACACCAAGCAGGTACTCAGTGCTGGCAAGGGAACAAGTGGTCAGCATCTGCTCCAGGATGGAGGAGAAGAGGAACCAAACCCATCAAAACAAAGTTCATTGTTAGTTGTCTCAGGTGGCCTCTGAAATGAGAGGGGACATGAATCTCTGTTGTAAAACTTGAATGATATATTTGTGAAAAATATTCAAAGTATCCAAGTGAATCTTCCTATGAAAATTAGAAACCACAGGAAACCCTCGTCTGACAAGATGACTACAAGTACTAACCACCTCAAAATTAAGACCGCATTTCTCTGGCAACTCATTAACACCTATTAAAAACTATTACTGAGTAGTTCTGAAAGTACTGCTATGAGTGTATGTATGTAAGCATAAGTATGTGTGGGAGTGAACTCTGCAATCCTGAGTTTTGTCCTGACCAAACAGCTGACCTTCCAGACCCTGAAGCATGAAGACTAGTGACCTTTCCAATATTTTTTTAGCTTCTGTAATGGCAAAACTATTATTACTGGCAATAAAATTACTCAGACCTTTACTAAAATCCTGATATTGCAGTTGCCTCTAGTGACCCTGTCTGGCAGAGAATTATTCAAGTTGACGATCAGCTACATTTAAAAGAAAAAAAAAAAAAGGCAAACAAAACAAAACAACATTTGCTTTTATTGGTTTAAAATTTACTGTCTTTTAATTTCAGAGAGAGAAGAGAGCTACTCTTGCTCTCCCTCACTGGTATCAAAAATGGATAAATGAATCAATGTAAAACCTCATGAAAATGAAGCAGTTTAACTATTGTTATATATTGGTACATTCTGATTCTAAAACATTTTCATTTTTTTTCTGTATTACTTTTCACTTTCAACTTCAGGCAAAAACTTAGGGGATTATAAGCACCACCACGTTTTGTTTTTCTGTCTGAGGAACAGAGGTTTAGTGGGAACAGATGGTCACCATATCTCTCAACAAGATTTAGGGATTTCACCACAGTCTGGAAAAACTCTGATCCACACTGACAGGTCCTTGAGGCACCTATGGTCTTTCTGCTCACAGTCGAGGGCCCCATTTTGGGCACAGTCAGTCCCTGCCCCACTGAAACTATAGGATGTTGGTCTCTATCTTCCCATAGCCCTGTCCAGCTACCTGCACCTACCATGGCCCTACCAAAGCCAGGCCCATCTACCTACAGGCCAATGTCCCAGCCTGGTCTCAGTCCATTCCTTTCCCCAGGGAATTGCCCTGCTCCTGGAAGGGGCAGCACAGCAGCTCTGGCTGTCCAGGGGTTCTTCATGGTCCACATCCCCCAGGATGCACTAAGCTCTAGGGACACTATCTTGCACATGATCCAGAGGAGCTTCTGTTTGCAATTAAAACCAGAAAATAGCTGTGCTAAAACCTCAAGCTTTATCACATCTAAATATGATGGGAATCATCATAAATAATTCCATATAAAATTTATAACTTCAGAAGACTCGTTCCCATTTTTTATGCAACAAAGCTGGTACTCCTACAAATGTGTAGAAGGAAGTTTCATGGAAGTGCATTCAATCCTTACATCTTTGTGGCAAATATGACCTTAATCTCCTTACTCTTTTTGTTAGGGGGTCATCCTCTAATGCATTTTTGCAGGGACTCATTAGAAGAAATTATTTCATATTTATTCTTAGCACTTTTACTGATCTTTTAGACATTTCATCCCTGTGAAAGTAAGAGCAGTAACTGCAGGGTAGGAAAACTCCTCTGAGCTACTCCAGAGACAACTCTGCAATCACTGACTGCATGTGAAGCACGTGTCCCTCGAGTCTGATCTGTCCCAATTTGCTGGACTAACTGAGCATACTACATAGTGTCAGCTCCAGTACTCTAGCTCATTGATAGGACATAAGAAAATTGGTATTTTCTCACTCACAGCTACAGTTTTCTCACTCACAGCTACACACACACATGTGGGTGTGTTTGTACATGCTTGGAGGTGAAAAGGTGACAGTGGCACTGGAAGATGAGAACCTGCTATGTAACTTCAGGCTGAGAGATTTCACTGAGAGGTGAAATCCTCTTTTGAGCAAGGAACAAGCCTAGAAAGCAAACCTCAGAAATTATGATACGCAGACTTTCTGAGTGAGACCAAAGAGACACCCCAGAGTATGTATGAAGCAGGAACACCCTAAAAGCAATTTCTGAACTGGTAAGATCAAGGCAAAGAATATATTCTTACAGAGGTTGATTTCTTCTTACTCATATTATCTGTTGTGTTTGTCTAAGCTAGCCTGAGTTTCTTTAATTTAGAGAGTTTATGAGTTTATCAAGCAAAAGTCCTTTGGTATTCACTGGCATTACTACTTTAGTAATTATGGGCCTGTTCCTTCTAGAGAAATTTCAGCTTGAGATTCTGTTTGGTGTGGATCTTATCCTGTGCATCATTGCATTAGTTCATTGCTAAAGACAAGCCAACACAGAAAAAAATCCAAATGTTAGAGAAAGTATGGAGTTCAGATCTTCAGACTTCCACAGCTGCAATTTTGTCCATGAATCAAACTTTATAACAAATCAGGAAAGCAGATGGGAACAGGGCAGAGAGAGTAGTATCAAATTACACACCTGTTAATCAGTCTGATTAAATGTCTGTTTATACATCTTCCAGAACTACCTCATGAAATAAGACTTCAAAGCATGCAATTTTTACACTACAGCTGCCTTTTTCTCATAAAGTGATATATTACTAATCCACTGACAGAATGAATAAATCTAAAGGATGAATAGCAGTTGCCTGATTAGTAATATTCCTTCTTTTCCCATGTAAAAATCTTGTATGATTTTAAACAAACAAACAAAAGCTATATTAATGTCAATATTAAAAAATAAAATAAAAAATGAAAAATATGCTTCTATTTATAGTATTAGGTGGGATTAAAATTGTCCAGCCATTAGGACCTCTATTCTTGGTTTTGCTAACACTAGTATCCATGCTGTGCTCAAAATCACTTAGCAGAGAAACTCTCCTCACAACAAGAAGAGTAGTAGAGGAAAAAGCCACATGCTGATTTAAGTGCTTAGAGACAATCAAGATGAACTTATAAAAACAAGTTAAAACCTAGAAAAATTTCCAACCATTTCTATTAAAATTAGTGATAGTAGATTGCATCCAATCCACAACACTGATAGTTTATTGAAAGTGTTAAAGGTATTTTTTCGCTTTCTTTCCCTCTCTTTCATTCTTTTTTAAAAGCAGTTTAGATCATAGGGCATCATTTACTGCCCAGTAGAAAAGTCTTCTTTGCTCTGGAGGGAACTTGAAAGGTGATAGATGCCCCTGTACTTTGGTTCATCCATCTGTAGAATAACACAAGACCTTCCTCTTGGGAGTGCTGATGTCTGAAATATACTTTAGGTTTCCCAGGTGAAAAGTGCAACTCATGTGCAGAGTATTATTATAATCTTTTTTTCTCCCAACACAAGCATTTCATAAACTTGCATTGTTGTCAGAATAGTTTTGAAATATTTTACCCTCAGGTTCGTATTTCTACCTACAGAGTAAAACTCTCAGTAGTTTATTCTCAGTATGTCTGTCTATGCACGCACCATCTTTTCGAAGTGCTGCTGACACAGAAATTCACAGGATATCTACAATGTTCTTATTAAAGAGACAAATTAGTTATTTTACTTAAACAAACAACAGGAGTATTACTCGCCAGAATGTCCAGGCACTCTCCATAAATAATACTGAGTACTGATGAGATCTGTTTCAATGCTTTTTATTTTACATTTTACCTTGGTGGGTAACTCAGCCTGGGTTGAACTAACTTAACTGTTCAAGTGCCAGAATTCTCCAAGTTCTCATGAATTCTGTAATATCACAACACTTATGAACACAGGATTTTCCTTATCAGGAAACCTTAAATTCTGATTCAAAATTGTTTATGTCAAGTAGATTTATTTTCTAGTCATGATCTTGAAACTAGTGCTTTAACAAACGGAGATTTGTGTCCTAAACAGAAGTAAAACAACAAATAAATAAGACAGAAATGTTACATGAATTTTGATAGTCATCTGCCTTGTGTCGTGTTAAAGTGACATCAGAGTAATAAAATCTTTATGGAAGCTTCATAAGGTAGGAGTCATTCTTCAATGGCACTGTAAAAACACAGATTTCCACTCAGTAACTTAACACCTTATTCCTTGTCTGCTGATTATGCATTGAGAAATTCACCTATTCCCTAAAAATTTGTTCTGTAATGTCTCTATAGTCTCTCTAAGAGAAGACTCTACCCACTATAGCCAGAACATCAGCACCAGAAGCTACAAATATTTCAGGTTATCTTGAAACCTCTTTCTTACCCTTTATATGCATGTATGTATACATGAAAATGCAAATTATTCAACCCATGGAATCTTTGAATTGTTTAAGTTGTAAAAGACCTCTTAGATCAGTGTCAAGACCACACCTAACCCATGTCCCCAAGTGCCATATCCACACATCTTTTAAACCCTTCCAGCACTGCTGCCCTGGGCAGCCTGTACCAAGGCTTGATAACCCTTTCTGTGTAGAATTTTTCCAGATATCCAATTTAAACCATTTTTTCTCATCTTATTGCTGATTGAAAGTACTTGCCTTGGTCAACAAAAACTTCTGCAGCACTCTCTGTACCTTTGGGTGGATCCTATCCAGACCCAGAGATGTGTGTGCGCCTAAGTGGTGTAGATGGTTGCAAAGCAATTCCCCACCAACAATTTCAGTTCCCTAGGGAATTCATTCTCTCATCCTGTTTTCCAAATGGCTACTTCTTTTCTCCACCCTCACAACACATGGTTCATCTAACTATCTATGCAGCAGTAAGATCAGTTATTCATAAGAGAGTTATTCTTCAAAGGCCATCCTATTCCTAAATTTAGTGGTTTCAGCAATGAAAAAGTATATTGAAAGGAAGATTTATTTGTTTATTTGGTTGGTTGTTTTTTGTCTCTTCTTACCTCATGTTTCTTGCTTATAGTGCCACAAATGGTCCAGTAAGTTGTTGACAGTCATATGCTTTTCCATTTTTTTTTCTGAAAAACACAGGTTACAAACTATAAATTCCCTCTACACAGAAGACAGTGGTGACTCTGAAATACTGTCCATATGGCACAACAGAATCCGTAAATATTGTCTGTTAGTAAGAAAAATCACGTAGAATTTTTCTCTCTCAGTTAATAGCTTCTGAAATAAAACACTCTTTTGCATCCATTAGATACAGATACAGATCAAAGGACAAACCAAAGAAAATGAAAAGAGAGAAATTACTTAATCTCAGTACAGATCATGTTAAGATTCCCATTCTCTGCAGCAAAGTACTTCAGTAGAGGGATAAAACCAACATTCAACCAATTAAAATCACACCAGGTCTATCAAAATGAGTCATCAGACCAGATCTGAATCAGATCTTTCTATGCTTGTAAAAAAAGAATATGAATAAATAATATTTGTTGCACCTGTTTATAGTTTGCAGGATGTTAATTTCATGTTGAGAGAGAGATAATTCCCCCTCCCCAAAGTAAATTTAAAGAGACTCAATGTCAAAGTCAGATATAGGAAGATACTTAACCTTTTTATATCTCTCTTCAGTCTCCCTTATCAGCAAGATGCATTTCCCTAAAGTTTAGTGCCTAAACAGAACTACATATTGGTCTAGGCACCTAAATATTGTTTTGAGATGCTGTAGGCAGGCATTCAACTATCTACCTAGACATTTAAAGTGACATTTTCGTGGAATTTTAGTTCCTATTTGCAGGAAACTAAGTCAGAAAGAAAACACTTCAATTGCCTAGACACCTGAGACACACTATCTATTGAAGGTTTCAGGAAGAAAATTTCCAGGTATTTAGTGTTATTTTAGGAGATTTCTCAGTATCATCTCTGAACTGGAGGCTTAGATATTTATTTTGTGTTTATGGAAATTTATCACTGAAATTGCAAAGTCTTCAGAACATCCTGGCATGCTAAATGTACTGAGGTTTTGGCTAACTCTGCTCCAGCTGCAATGGAGATGTAGTGGTTAGGCATAAATGTTATGTGACCTGTGTAAAACAATCAGAGTTGTTTCAGAGGTGGAACTGGAACTGGGGTTTATGAAAAGGTGCTTCAAATTACAGTTCTATCACCACAAAACATGAGCTCAGTAGCAGGGCCTGAGACATGTAGAAGTTGTAATTCACCTCTGTGTGTGAAGCTGGGTGGGAAAGCACTGCAGATCCTGTGAACCTGTGCAGAGAAGTCTGCCAAAAGCAGGCATGCCAAGAGATGATATGGATCTAGACCCTGGCTGGCACCTAAATTTGTCATTGTTTTCATCCAGTGATTACCCATTTAAGTGGACAGTTGCGAGTACTCCAGGAAGAGGAGTTTCCCTTCTAAGCTAAGCTACTTGGCTGTAAATTCAGATTTCATTAGTACCTTTAAGCTCTGCCTACAAAACTGCACAGCAACTCATATGTAAGTAAAAGAAACTCTACTTTCAAGGCTAGTTTTGGCTTCTGAGGTGGAATTGCTGGAGCAATGTTCCTTGGGTTAAGAAACCCAGGTCTCCTACCTCCTAGTGTTATACCATCTGTATTATCACAAAGGCAAAGAAATGCAAGTATTCGAAAGACAGCTCCTGAATATGAATAGCTTCATATTCACTGACTTCAGCAAGTTTTTAGTTTAGGCTTCAGATACCAGCAATTTATATTACATTTTTTTACAGGAAAGCTGATCTCATTTTTTTTCCCTGGAAATAAAGGTGTTTTCTGATTTTTGACAACTCAGTTAAGTGTTTCATCAAAATCTCCGTGGAAGAACAAGAAGCATTTTTAGGAAAAAAAAAAAAAAAAGAAAAAAATTTTTTTTTAAAATTTTGGCATATTTTTTAATGGACTTTATTCTTTTCATCTTTATCTGTAAATCTCAAAAGGCTGTCTCCCTTTGTCTTCTGGCACCAAGGTTTTGTCACTAAGAGCTCAAAACAAGATTCAGTTCTCATTGGTAACTGCAGAACAAAGCATCTAAAAGTCTAGTTCAGTTAATAACAAAGTTCAGATCCTCAATCTTCAGTCAGAGAAAATCAAAATGTTGTTTTGTTGCGTTTTTTTTCTCATAGTATAAAAATATTTTCTCCTTAAAAAGACATTTCTTATTCTGAACAGTAGCAGTTACTGATAATTTTTTTAAACATTGCATTTCAAAATGATTTTAAAGAACAGTGTGATGAAAAGAAAGAAAAAAAAATACAAAAAACCCAGAATATATTTAATTTAGAAAAAATATTTTTCCCAATAATATTTCTATTTTTCCCTAGAATTACTTTTTCTTAAGATATTTCTTGTATCGGTGCTTTCAAGTTAGAACAATAAAACTGTTGAGATAGGCATGTTTATGTTCTTTTCTTTCTTTTTTTCCACTGAGATGAAGATAATGGCTCCTCTGAATTAACCAGGGAGTAACACAACTATATGAATACAGTCAAACCAAGCAGTGACCGCTGGGTGTATAACCCCCCCCTACCCATTCCCTTGGTTAATCTAGTGATACAATATAAATCTCCTGAAATTAAACCATCACCAAAATGATGAAAGATAAAAGCCCACAAAAAAAGAGCACCCCCCACAGGAAAAAAAAAAAAAAAGTCATTTGGGCCACAAATTAACAGGGGTGGGGGGTGTGTGCAGATAAAATACTCTTGCTTAGTTTGTCCATCTGCTTCTTCATTTAGTCTGACTAAAATAACCAAAACCACAGAAAACCTAATTCTGAGGTTTGCAGATTTTAAAACATATATATATTTTTTTAATCAAAGAGACTGAACTCTTTCCATACTTTTCCTCATGAAAGAAGGGAGAGAAAGATGATGAGGTGCAGAGCTATGAATATCAGTGATTAAGAATGATTTTAAAAGAGAAGAAGCTTAGCTGCTATTGAATGTCTGCAAGACCTATCGGTGGCAATTAACCTCCTGAAAACTGCTGCTGCATGTGCCTTCCATTTTCTTTAAATTACGTAATTTTATTACTGTCATTAACTTTCTAATGGGCAGAGTCTGTGTCAGAAAACTGTGAGTGAATTATATCTTATTCCATGCAGTTGCAAAAGAAGAGTGAGAATGGAAGCTGACGTGAAATACGAAATACCCCAGCATCTACATGGGTGGGCCCTCCTCCTCTGAAAATATTCCAATGTGCCCTCACTTCTATCAGTAACCTATGTTGTGAATGAATGGAAGACTTCAGTCTCTAGAGCTTTATAAATTCAGGATTAAGCACTTTCAAAATGTTGCATATTTGAAATATTGAGATGTCAAAGGACTCTAAATATCTGTCCCACGAGACCTATTAGCTCCTGTCTTTTCTTTCATCTAAACCAGTCTGATAGTATTTGCACAAAAAGTTATGGAATGATCTTTTAAATTAATAAAATCACACACAAACATACAGATTTCTGGTGCATATTTTCTTGCTGGTTCATACCATATAAATGAGATTACAGATTATCCAACATGGTGGTACTGCGTCACCATCAAATGCTGATGATTTTTCCTTACTGCATTTAACAGTGCTTCAGCAATATTGCTGCTGCCTCTCTCAGGAAAACAAGCTGTCATAAAAAAAAATAACTAAATAAAAAAAAAGAAAAAAGGAAGAGAGAGAAAATAAAGACAAAGACATAATCATCATAGAACATCCTTAGGGAACAGAGAGAAGTGAAAAAGCCAAAGAAAGAAGTAGATAAGCCTGCCTTGACTGCATCAAATTTGTTGGAACACCTCCTAGGGAAAAAAAATAATCACTTTTTGGGGTGATGGAATTTAAATAACTTAAAATTGTGCATAAAAATTGGTTCTTTTTCTGCTGTTATGAAAAAGAAAATCTATTCAGTCATAGCAACCTATTTTTCAGCAGGAAAAAATAGAGTAAATGGGAAATATCAGCACAAGTTTTGGAGCTGAGACACATTTCAATTACTAAAGTGAAATACAGCTCTTGGAGTATTTTTTTGTTGATTTTCTCATCAGCTCTTCCCTCCCCTTCCTTTTCAAAGAAAACTTAAAGCTTGCCTTGTGTGTTCAATTGTCTGTCCCCAGAGGGGGCTGTGACTCCCAACCAAGGAGAACAAAAACAGCTGTGAGTGTAAGAGGGTAAGAAAAGCTCCGAGTACAGTAATTAATCACCCCAAGCAAAGAAGAACTAAGGGAAGTCTTAGGAAGTAAGCTTTGAGGGTTACAGTTAGGAGGACAGTCCCAGCTCACAGGTGGAAAGAGTCCATCTGACAGCCCTGGGGAGTCAGGATGGGTTTCTGAGCAAGGGACTGAGCTGTTTTCGGCCAAAAATTCTTGAGTGATCCTTTAAATCCAGTCCTTCAAGTAGATCGTTTTCTGTCCATAGAGCTGAATATTACCACATCTTCTCACCCATTTTGATGAACTTCCGTATGACAAAGCACAAGTCAAAAACTTTTAATATTTATCTACTGAAAACTGTAGTAGAGAGACAGCCAGGTAACCTCTCTTTCTAGGGAGATCTTATTGTGGAAACATAGAGCTCAACATACCTAAATTAGCTAGTGACAGATCATACTATTTTTCACAGAACCTTTTCCTATAGTCCTCACAGACACACTAAGAATGCCTGACTGTATCACACCTATATCCACAATACCTCCCCCAAATAAAATTAAAAAAGAGAACTCCTATGTCTGCCTACCTTCATGATTTTACTTTGGCTACTTTATTTGAGAAGCATAGGAACATACACAGTAAAGGTGAGGGGTGTCAGTGCCTCACGTGCTTGCCCTCCCCTTTGACCACCTGGGGATCCAGAGGCTGCTTACCTTTAAGTATCCCAGTCAGGTGCTAGAGGTGAAATTTGGAGCTCTCAGCCTGGTCTTCCTCATGGTTAGTTTGTGCAGGGTACTGACTGCACCTTTGCTTTCCTCTTAGCATTGCATTCTTTTTGTAGCTCACCTGGATCACCCACTCTGAACAGACAAGTGAGATTTAGGTCCTGTCAAACCAGCACTGAAGATATGCAGCAATGAGCTGGGCAGGGTTTATCCTTCCTAGAATTGCAGAATGGTTTGTGTTGGATGGTACCTTGAGATCATCTTGTTACAGCCTCGCTGCCATGGACAGGAACACCTTCCACAAGACCAGGTTGTTCAGGGTCCCATCCAACCTGGTCTTGAACACTTCCAGGGATGAGAAAGCTTGCTTTCAAAGACAAATTCAAGCAAACTGCAAATTCATCTGCAGGAGCAGCATGGCAATAGTCTATCAATGTTGTGACAGAATTTTTGGCACAGCTTTGTGTTGTACAAAGGCAACTGCAATGGCTTGAGACGCTGGAGCTCGCCTGCCCTCGATCAAGGTGCACATCCCATACTTAGCAAGCACTGTTTTATTTTCCTGCAGACATGCCCTGAAGTCTTTTAGAAATGTTGACCATCTGTTTTTAAGAAAGCCAGAACACTACTTACAAAAAATTAAATACAAATTAAGCCAGGCTTTACCTTTTGTTCAAAGTGGGGATGCCATATTGTTAGACTGCAGCTGGTGAGATTGCACATTTTGAGTTATGCTTTTTAAGCTGCTGCAAAGTTACTTGTGTCAGAGGCACCACAGGGATCAATGCTGGAACCACAGCTTTTCCAGTACCTTAAATGACACAGAGCATATTATTTAAACTAAAAATTTCTTGTGTGCGGATGACACTAAATTGGGAGGAAAGGTCATCCATGAGAAACAATACAGTCAGGTAGGGAAGGATTTAGATCATTTAAGTACTTGAGCTAATAGATAGCAAATTCAATGCAGATAAATGCAGAATAATGAGTCTCGGAGAATGTAATAAAAGGACATAATATCTGCTTAATGGGAAGGTACAACAGCATATTGACCTGGAGAGAGATATGAGAGTTATTTTAGTAATAAAAAACCCCTTATATTAAAGCTTTCAACTCAATTATTGTTAAGGAAATACAGTGTATTTCGTTAGGACCTCACCCAAAGTACTGCATTCAGCACTAATCACTCTGCAGTTCAGAAAGCATATTTAGAATTGGTCTTAAAGGAGTGATTTGTAGAGCAATCTAATGAAAGCACATTTCAGAGATATAAGTTTTGAGGACATTACAGTGAAGATTGACTGTATCTTCACGAGAGTCACAGACTTTAGAGGTGACTGCCTAAGACGTCCACTACAAGCTTAATGAATACTTGGCAGTAAGAGGTGAACTGTTGAGGAACTCATTACTTTAACCCCTCAATCTTCACAATTCTATTAAGTTTAGAGCTGCTGTCATGGAGGAACAAATTCTCATCTAGATTTACACCACTGCAGTTTGAGTGAAATCTCTGGAGATACTTTTCTTACAGAGGCATGAAGAACAGAATCTGTCCCTCAATTTCTTAAAAAAGACTGATGGAGCCCCTGCTCCAGCACAGGTCTTTCTCTTTGTATGATCACTTATCTCAATTGCCTATATAGGTTACAAGCTTGTTAGTCAAGGGAACATCAAGGTCTAAGAAGTCTAACAGGGAACAAGACTTACCAAGAAAAAAGGCAGAGAACAGTTTCCTAAGTAAAGAAAGAAGTAAAAGACACCACATGCAATCAGGAGGCTGTTCTCTCTCTTTTCTGCTAAGGCATGGCTGAAAACATCTGGCAGTGGAGGAGATGGGGGTGTTCAGATAAATGGCTATTCCTTGTCATAGCAAAGTCATTGCATTTGATCTGTCAGTGATCTACAGGAAGGCATGTCTTGTGAAGACTGCTTTGAAGCTGTCAGAATGTGCTTCTGTCATCTTTGCAATTACATTTTTTTTCGTATTTTGCAAGTTATTATTTTCTCTAAAGCTAATAGACAGTTAATGTGACAAATCAGTTCATTACTATCCATAAATCTGTGGTTTACAGAAGTTGGAAATGTAGCCTAGTATTTTGTTAAGGTTCCAGACACAAACTCTCCTTTGGCAGGAGATCATCTTTTTAATCATAAAGTACACAGATCTGTTCCAAATTTATGGTCCTCGATAAGTAAGCATTGCTTGGTACTCTGTCAGCAGAGGACTAGAGTGCTTGGAAATATTTTCCCTTATTCTGGTATTACAGATGACATAAAATTAATACTTCTAAAATTATAATATTCAGAAGACAATTCATGTCCACTGTATCCTATATTACTTGGTTGACATGTTTTTCTCCTCTTTCAAATGGCTTTTAAATGAATTAGGTTATTCTAATCAGAGAAAGTTTCTGAAGGAGACAGATGGAAGTTGCATCTGAACTTTATTTTCATTGCTTCCTCAAGATAAAAATGGAGGCTCTCCTAAGAATGACTTGTGTCATTTTCTTCATGAATAAACAGCTTGTTGGAAAAGATGGAACATGAGTGTTGAGAATGTTTTTGAGATGACCCAGGAAGACACATAATCTTCTGCCAAGATAACTCTGTCATAATCTGTTTGAAAGACATGTAAAGATAAGTCACTTGCTAAAAGATTAATGCAACTACCTGAAATATGACTTTAGAATAGCAAATTTTATAAATTCTGCATCTAAAAAGAGGTGAGTTTGTTTGTATGGTCCCCGTACCACCCTATTTTTTTTACTTTTTCTGTAAACTTCTGGAAAAACTATTCTGTGTTGTACTTAAGTCACAGAACATTCCAGAACAATGTTGTTTGTTTGTTTGTTTTTCCACTGAGTTTTAAAAAAAAATATTATGTTAGCTTTATTTGTCTTGTGATATTTCATGATCAGGATATTACCTTCATTCAGTTACATCATGCTGATTTCATTTCACCATTGATCCAGTGAAATTACACTAGTGAAAGTCAAAGTATTAAATTCTATTATTTTATATATTTATATACACAACTTTATATAAATAGTTGTTGATAAGAAAAAAAGTAGGAATCAAAGGCAATATTAAGTGGTATCAGGTTGCAAAAATCTCTAAAAACTGACTTGATTTAGTGCAAGCTTTGGAATAACTAGGTATCTATGCGTAAACTATTGTAACATGTACAAAAATCTGTACGTCTTCATTTTTTTCTTGTTCCTCATGACTAAGAGTTGCGTGATATTATCCAATAATCAGGTTTTGTTTTTGGTTTTGTTTTTGTGTTTTTTTCCCCTTCATTTCAAGATGAAATTTCATTTCTATGTCTTTTGTCCACTTTCTACCAAGGCCTTTTTCACCACCATAATTTTGAACCTCTGCTTTCAGTTGCCTTTCCCTTAATTTTAAAATCTTGTTAATAGATTGTTTCCCTTTTTCTAATTCTTGTGCTTTCTGATTTTCTTTGTGCTATTGTGACTTTCCATTCAAGTACAGCAAGGAATATGAATAATTAAATGAAAAATGAATGTCACAAAAATAATTGCAGAGAAATTGTCATGAAAAAGTAAAATAAAGTTGATTTCACACAGAGATGATTCATGGTTGAGTTGTAGTGAAGTTTCAAGGTTTTTTACTTTCTTTCCCTTCCCAAACCTTCCCTTCCCAAACCTTCCCTTCCCTTCCTAAACCTTCCCAAACCTTCCTATCCCGGTGGGGATATATGAAGCCTCGTTGGAGTGTTGGGTGGTGTGATGGTCACAGTGATATGAATTAGCCTCCTAGGTAGGCTTTCAATCCACGTATCTAGGAGAGAGAGGGGGTGCTCCCCCTGGTTCTCCCCCCGGCCACGTGGTGCCTGAGCCCTGGGCAAAGGACAAAGACGCCACATCAGCTTGGGAAGAGTCTGAGCAGAGAGAGAGCTTTATTCAGGAAGCAGGGACTTTTTATAGTCCTTGGGAGGGGGTTCAAATTCTCCAATGGGGGAAAGGGTATTGTGGTGGCTTTGGGCCAACAGGGGTAAGGAGATTAACATATAGGCGGAGAAAGGTCTCAGGTAGCAAGGTGGGTCACGCCCCTCTTTTCTCTGAGGAGGGGTCACAAAGGGTCTCTGGGAAATAGCACATGGTTTCGGGGAAGTGGTGCAAATGGATTCTGGGAAAGGGAAGATATGGATTCCGGAGGGGGACACATGGAGAAGGGTAAGCACACATTTTAAGCAATATTAAAACATCAGTTCAAGGTATTAACAGTTACTTTCTGCATCATTTCAAGGTATTATCAGTTATATTCTTAATCCATTCCCACACCTTCCCTTCCCAAACCTTCCCAAACCTTCCCTTCCCAAACCTTCCCTTCCCAAACCTTCCCTTCCCAAACCTTCCCAAACCTTTCCTTCCCAAACCTTCCCAAACCTTCCTTTCCCAAACCTAACCTTCCCAAACCTTCCCTCCCCTCCCCTCTTTGTTTCCTATTACATAAAAAAAAAGAAAGGTGTTCTTAGGGAATAAAAATACTTTGACTGCACAAACTTGAATGGTCTGGATGCTCCTTTCATGCTTTTCTGTAAAGCAAAAGACCCTTTGCTTCCCTTAATTTTAATTTATTCTGTGGCTGAAATCAGGAAAATATCTCCAAGGCCACAAATTCAAAACAGCAGTTAAAAAAAAAAAAAAAGCCAATGAGAAGAAAATAAATTGCACTAAGCAAGATTTGAATTCATAACACTTTTTCAACCAACTCCACTCTTTGAACATTGGCAGTGATAGTTCCTATTAGAAGGTCATTTTTGAAATAAGACTGTGGTACTGTGACCTGACTTCAGATATATTATCTAATTTCTCATGACTTGTGGGCTCCCACTATGCATTAGTCTAAGGTCTTGTTGGTGGCTTGCCACCCTACTTGTCAGACTTCTGGCATCCTTTTCATTTGGAGCTTGGTCTGGAAGCTGAAGTTGGGTAACAGGATTTCAAAATGAACCCACTAGGGGTCTATGGATCTAATTAGAATCCATCCATCTAAACTTCTTGTGAAACTACAAAGAGCCCAGCAATAAAAGAACATTGCCTCTGTTTGCTCAATGGAGATGTTCAATGGAAAAATGTTCAAATTGCTTTTGTCTGGTGTTCTCATCACTCTGGAAAAGACAACCTCAGGAACCTGCAAAACCTCATGAATGAAGGCATTTAGGAACATTTCAGATGAACAACTATCTGGAACAGGGAAGTTAATGTCACCTTAGAGGAAGGGTACATGAGTAGATGAGACCAAATAATTTCATCCTGTCATCTAACAAATATTTAAATATATTGGAGCTGTAGTAGTCAGTCGTCTAAACCTAAGGTTTGATCCCTTCTCACAAAAAAACTTGCACAGCATGTTCTCTTTTCTACATCAATGGCAATAGTACAGAAGGGTTTTTTTTAGAAGTAGTCCTCTATTCTGAAAAAAATTGCATTTCAGCTAGTAAGGCCATGTAGGTTTCTAACAACTGATGAGGTCAACTGAGAGTGAAAAGCAGGTGCAGAAATTGCAAAATTAAAAATGTGATTTATTTTAACTCTGTCAGGAATGCAGAGTGGTGGAAAGCTGAGGAATGCAAAGTGGTTTAATTCAAGCTCAGTTCAAAACTAGTATAATTATTGCAATTTAAAAAAAAAAAANAAGAAAAATTAGTGAAATTAAAAAAAAAAAAAAAAAAACAAACAAAAAAAAAAAAACCAAACAAAACAGTGAAAGATTCCCTTCTTGTTTTCTCCAGTGATAGTGAAATCAGAATTTTCAGTTCAATCCTTTTCAGGAATATAATATTTGTCATGGCTTTCTTGTCGATACTTGTATTGCCTTTGCTTTTAAGGCAATGTCCTGCTCAAGGAAATTCCAGAAATTACATAGGATCAGGCTTATTCAAACTCAAACAACAGACATATATATAAATTGTGGTAAATTCATGCATTTCTAACCAGTATTATTAACTCCCATGTTTTTGGTGAAGGGTTATCCCCACAACAGGCATGCATATTTCTATCCAAGAGCCATTCCCTTTGAGTAACATAATATTTATATCTTGGGAATAATACTTCAGATTTGTCTGTGCCAAATCATACTTTTCCATTGTGGCAAGTATTTTTCTAACTATTTGTAACCCTTTTGCCATATTTGTGCCCCTTTTGCAATATTTTTGCCACTGTCAGAGACAAGGCAGTGTCAATGAATGTGTCCTCCTTAATTTTAATAAAACCTATTCATATTCATGTTTAAAATCACACTTTCTCTAACCAGCTAGACGTATGCTTAGAAATCTAATGCATTCCAAGACATTTGGATTTGTCTCACACTGTTGTGTTTTTTTTGTCCACACTTTATTGACCATTATGAAACTTATACTGATTATTACTGGGAGTTTTGTGGATTTTGTAAACACTTCCTTCAAGTTGTGTCTTTTCTGGATGTTTCCTTAGCATTTTTTTTAGACAATACCAACTGCTCTGTGATAGATGGCTTTCAAAGTACTTAGCTAGCATCTTTTAATTCTTTGGCTTGAATTGAGCTGTCTGGCTTAATATGGTACATTTCTTAACTGTCTAAAGATCTCTAGGTCTCCTTTTCCAATCACTTTTCACTCTTCACTCTCCAAATATTTTGGAGAAAATAAAATATTTGCCCCAAAAGATTTTTTTTGTTTGTTTGTTTTTGATACCTCTTATCTGTCTAGCCCATCCATAAGTGAATTCCACTAAAAAA
>VXAU01000030.1:126443-138036 GCA_013399695.1 Formicarius rufipectus | reverse complement strand
AAAAAAAAAAAGTTATAACACTTCTTAAATACTTTCTTTTTCTTAGTTTGGTTTGGTTGCAGTAGAAGTAGCAGAATCCTAAGAAAATATTTTATAACAGCAACCTTTTCTTTTACTTATTCATTGGATCATCTCCCAGAATTCATCTCAAGAACGCCTATGCTAGAAAGCCTACTTTACTGAGCTCATTAAAAGTTGCTTAAAAAGCACCTTCTTGGGAACTTAAGACCTTCAAAATTCAAAGCTGCCACTACTATCTCTCATGTCATATAGTTTACAATCCTGAAACTCATCAGTGTGTATTCAAGAATTGAATCAAAACATTATTGCTATTAAAATTCTCCTCAGCCCCTGGAGGTGATATATGATGATCTGTGTGGTTCTTGGGTGCTGAAGTCAAAGAAGTAGAGGTCCTCGTGGGAGCAGCCAAATGATTTGTTGAAATAAACAGTGCTAATTTGCCCTGGAGAAGCCTATGATCCAAACATTGTGGCATATAGACAGACTACTAAAAAGCTTAGCTGTGCACTTCTAGCTCTTGGTGATAACTGTTAGTTTTCTAATTAAGCAATTTCTCTGACAGGCAAACCACTAAATTCTGTTCCTGTCCTGTGAAAGTCACTCTCTTTGTCACCTCTGTTTTGTTTGTGTGTATGTATGTTTAATTATTCCTTCCTTCTAAGTTTCTTTAATACCAACTTTCTTACTGTACAATAGTCTTTACAGCACTTGCACAAAGTATTTACTGCAATTGCTGAAAATAAAAGTTGTCCTTCCATCTACTATAGTGCACAACATGGAAGGTTTCAGAGTCCTGCATCCACTTTTTATTGCTAGTTTGCTGTACAAAGCAACAGGTGTACATTAAGTGCAGGGACACCTTTAGTGTAAAGATATGTCCTACATCCTCTTTTCAGTATGGTTTTAGTATCTCTGTTTTCCAGTTGAACTAAGAAGCTACTCTGAGATGCTCCGGTGACCCTTTGTTGGATGCATTTTTAGAAAAAAAAAAAGATACTGATAACAGTCATATAGTAAAAGTGACTTTCCATATGTTTATGTTTTGAAGTATGTTTCTAGAGGCGGGGCATTGGCCAAGTGGTGTAAGTCACCGCCTCTGGAGCCGGCTCTGCCTCTGAGGACGTGGATTCGAGTCCTGGAGGAACTGGCTGTCACTGTCCGAGCGTCCTCGGCTGTGCCAGATAAGCCTCAGGAGTAAAAGGGGTGGGGCCAGTTCCACGCACACTGTGCCTCACCTAAAAAATCTGTTTGCACAGGCTTATCCCAAAATCTTCGTTCGCGAAGTCTAGCCAACAACAACAATGTTTCTAGAAGAACAAATCTAAAGCTAACACAGAAACAACAACACATGAAGGAAGTTAGATTTAACTTTGCCTGTACTTTTGTCCTCCTTGAGTTCACCTACATTAGCAAAAATATTAATGGTGCTATAGACCCTTCCTAACTATCTCTTGAGGGAGAAGGGGGATTATTTGATTCCTTTTTTATCACAATTTATGTCAGTATAAAAGTTATAGAGATTGCCAGAAACTAAAGGAACGTGATGTAGAATCACAGGAAAAGTGTAAAATCAATATAGCCAGGTGTTTGAATGCTGCACTTGGCAGCCACTCTCTAATCCATAGTCAGTGCTATATTTTATGTATATAACTGAGATTCTGTTCTTAGATAATCTTCAAACCCAAATAGTCTACACCTGTGCAGTGACCACAGACATTTCAGATTTTGATGTGTAATGAAGGATTTTAAAATAAGAATCCAGACACTTTCTGTAGCTACTGAAAAGGACAGAAAAGTCCTTCCAGGCTGACTGAAGTGTCCAGTAGGGTCTTTGTTTCCCAATGTTAGAAGTAGTCAAGGTTAGTTTTGCTTGTAACTTCCATGTTCCCTGTACAGTGATGTACCCAGGCTCAACAATGAGCACTTTTATTTTGGGGATGTACATTTGTCATAACAGGCTGTCAGGAGAAAAATCAGAGCCTTTTTGCTTCCCCTTTGAGCTTTCTTTCAGAGATATTAGTAGAAGCCAGCCATTGCTAAAATCATTCTTGTGCATTATTTCCTTCTCAAAATAATAACTGATTTAAAATCTGTCCAGACCTCTAACTTAACCAAAATTGAGAATTGTAGTAAATCATGTGTCTAGCTATGGGTCCAATATCTTACCACTAGAGAAGGTAATTTGACTGTTAAGTGAGAAAAATTAAATACTAAGGACTGAAATACCTAAAGTATTTAACACATCTTATTATCAACAATGTTGCTATGCAGAAGAATTGGTGATGAGTAGTCTCTGATCCTATTTTCATGAGAAAGCTTTTGCAATGAGATTTCATCCCACATCTGGATTTAAAAAAGGTCAGATTTTTCTTGGGTTTGATTGGAGTATCAATGAGATATGTAAATCTCATTTGATCTATTCATGTGAATTTCAGGGAATATTCTCAACATCCTTGTTTGCTACAAGTTTTAGACTCAAACAAATCTAAGATTCTGGGCTTGTTTCTTCTGTTTAAGCGTTTGGTGCACTATGATCATCACCTTGTTCTTCTGCAGTCTTGCACATAGGAAATACATTTACAGCCTCTCACATGCACAGAGACACAAACAAAATCCCTCACATTTATATGTATATTTGTGTGTGTTCCCTAGGTTTGTTTTATGCTTGGTTTCTAAATTATTTCAAGAAGGTTCTATGTTTGCACAATACATAGTTAAATAAAATCCTGATCTGTCACTGTAGCTCTTAATTAAGCACTACTGCAATACAAATAGAAACACAAATACAAATAAATAGAAATGTAAATACTACTACTAATGAAAATAATAATTAGTAATAGTGGTAAACACCATTATCCTTTGTGCCAAGGGCACAAACAGACTTAAAACTGTCTATTTATAATTTTTCTTATATGTGCATAGGTGCACAGGTTCACCCTGGCTGAATGCCCAGTGCCACCAAAGTCACTTTGTCACTCTCTCGTTAGCTGGACATGGGGAAGAAAATGTATTAAAAGAATCATGGGTTAAGATAGGGGCAGGAAGAGATCACTCACGACTTACCATCACAGGAAAACTGAATCAGTTTGGGGAAATTAGTTTAATTTACTACCACGCAAATCAGAGTAGGTTAATGAGAAATAAAAACAAATCTTGAAACACCTCCACCCTTCCCCTCGTCC
Organism: Formicarius rufipectus; assembly: GCA_013399695.1. Classification (NCBI taxonomy): domain Eukaryota; kingdom Metazoa; phylum Chordata; class Aves; order Passeriformes; family Formicariidae; genus Formicarius; species Formicarius rufipectus. The sequence goes on along the minus strand of VXAU01000030.1, from coordinate 134,833 downwards.
TGGGAGCTTCACTCCCAATTTTCTCTATCTCCTACTTCTCTGTAGCACAAGGAGATTAGGAATGGGGCTGTTCTCAATTCATTACACATTGTCTCTGTTGTTCTTTCTTCCTGTGGGACTGGATTTTGTGCACTCTTCTGCTCCAGTGTGAAGTCCCTCCCATGGAAGACAGTCCTCCATGAAATTCTCCAACATGAGCCCTTCCAGTGGGTTGCAGTCCTTCCTAAACTGCTCTGGCATGTGTCCCCATGAGGTCAGGCACAGGTTGCTCCCACATAGGTCCCACACAGGATCACAAGTCCTGCCAGCAAACCTGCTCCAGTGTGAGCTTCTCTCCCCTGCCAGGTCCTGCCAGGAGCCTCCTCTGCAGATAACCCACCAGTTCTTAGCCTACTTTGAGCATCCCCCTGCTCCAGAGGGGGTCTCCTCCATGGGCTGCAGGTGGATCTCTGCTCCCCTGTGAATCTTACTGTGCTGCAGGGCTACAGCTGCCCCACCATGCACCACGGGCTGCAGGAGAACCTCCTCTCCAGCACCTGGAGTACCTCCTGCCCCTCCTCCTTCACTGGCCTGGGTGTCTGCAGGGCTGTTGCTCTCACACACTCTCACTCTTCTATTTAGCACTGAAGTCGTTACTGTGCAGGTTTCCCCCCCCACACTTATATCTGCTATCCCAGAGGTACTGCCACTGCTGCTGTTGGGCTCGACCTTGACCAGTAGCACACCCATCCTGGAGCCAGCTGGAATTGGCTATGTTGGACATGGTAGAGGCTTCCAGTAGCTTCTCACAGAAATCAGCCCAGTAGTGCCCCTGTTAGTAAAAACTTGTTATGTAAACCAAATACAGTATAGTATTGCTATTTGTTATTATTACTATCAATGCTACTTCTAATAAAATACATCTGAGAAAGTATTAGTTAAAACACTCTCAAGACTTGTGTCCTGGGCAAAGTTAATGGTGCTGAAAGGGTGTTAGATTGTATTTTGCTGAAAACTAAATTGAAAGTCATGTGGATCAACAAAGTTTTGCTGAGTGAAACTATAATTTATATATGTAAAAAAAACCTCCAACAAATCAATGTAATGTACTTTGGTAAGTTACAGCCTCTCTGCTGAAAAACTACTAACTCACTGGCACTGCACTTGTGGGCTTAGATTCAACCTTTCTAAATGTATGCATCTAGGGGAAGGATTTAACTTGGGAGCCTAATCTCCATAGGCTCCTTATTCAGTAAAGGGACAGAGACTACTTTAGAGAGTAAGGCAGATCTAAGCAAGATTGAAGGACCCCTTAGAGCAGTCTCTCTGGCTACAAAGGCAGCTTAGCACTGTTAACTGTCCCAGGTAGATATGCAGAGATGGGTAGGAGGACATCTAGACTACTGTAAATCTAAACTGACCTCTTTGGTCTTACCATATGCCTGTCTTTGGCAATAGATTCAGGTGTGCTTGTAGCTCATTAGAAAGTCCTTTGCAAATGGCTGAGGTAAGGCATCACTTTTGAATGAAAGAAAAAGTTTGAACCAGCTGGGCAGTTCACAACCTTTACAAAAGGCCAGGCTGGATGACAAAGGCTCTTATGATCAAAACATGATTTTTTATTTCTTCCAAGAAAGTGAAGGCTCTTGGACTTCAATTCTATGTTTGGACTAGTTTGATTGTTTGTACTGATACTTGCAGCAGCTTCCCTGCCAACCTACTTAGTCAAACCAATAAAGCATCTTTACAGCACCACCTTACCGGCCACTATTGATTCACTTGCGTGTGCTACCTCAATAGTAAAAGGCTGCCAGGATTTACTCCATCTGTTCTTTCTTTCTCCAGGCAGTCATTACTCAGTAGAAAACTCCCTTAACCTGGTAAGTTGTTGCTCTTGTTAATACTGGTTTAGCAAATTATCGATTCAAATAATGAGAACAGGAGTTATTTGCTCCTATTGTACAATGTGCAATTGGATCTCTGTTTTGCCCCAGTAATTTTCTCTATAGATCTTTCAGTGGTACTAGATAAATGGATCATAAAAAAATAAATAAATAAAAATACCAGGAAGCTGCCTGAGGTTGATGGTGCACTTGAGCTGAATCCAAACTTTATTGGTGATTCTCAGCTTCTATTTGAAAACTTATAAACACTGCTCTTTGGAGCTTTACAGTGGTTCTTTTTCTGCTTGTCTGGCAGAGGTATTAAGTCAGTTCTTCAGTCCTAATGAAACGATGTACAGCCCATCAACTTCCCATCACACCTGTGCAAAGGCAGCACAATGTCAATGACCCCAAAACAAAATGAATTAATATTGCAAAATGCATTTCAGAAGCTATTAGAAAATTTCAGTTGGAGGTTGACAGTCCTAGGTTGTCCAATGTCACACCTTGCTGTAATTTGCAAACGTCTCTTCATCCTGTGTGTGTCTTACAGCACTTTAATCAAAACTGTGTAAGTATATTCTTTATTGGGCTGTTAAATGTGACAGCAAAATTTATATTGTGCTGTTTTGTACTAGGATAGAGTTAATTGTCTTCATAGTAGCTGGTATGAGTCTGTGTTTTGGATTTGTGCTGAAAATGGTGTTCATAATTCAGGGATGTTTTAATTATTGCTGAGCAGTGTTTACAAAGAGCCCAAACCTCTTCTGCTTCTCACACAGTCCCATCAACAAGGGGAATGGGGATGCACAGGAAGTGGAGAGGGGACACAGGCAGAATAACTGATTGCAAGTGACCCTAGGGATATTAAAGCCCACATGACATTATGCCCAGCATATAAAGCTGAAGGAAGGGGGATCGTTTGGAGTTATATCTTCTTTGCATTACACATGATGGAGCTTTCCTGAAGATGACTGAACACCCGACTGCTCTGGGAAATCATGAGTGGATTCCTTGTTTTACTTTGCTTACATGAAGAGCTCCTGTTTTACCTGTTAAATTGCCTTTATCTCCCCCCACAGATTTTCTGACTTTTACTCTTCAGTTTCAATGCCCCATCCTGAGGTAGGGCAAGCGCACAGCTCTTGGGGGTTAAACCACAATGATATTTAGATACTTAATAATAAGTATCTTGTTCTTCATGCAAGCAGAAAGAACACATACATTTGAATAGCTGCACACACATCTCTTGGAAAATCTATGGTTCAGTGTCCCTTTCCAGACAACCTTCTCTCTTAGACCTGTGTAGTCAAGTAATACTATCTGATGCAAGCCAAATATAGTTGAATCTAATTTTCCTTCATTCCATGAGCATCAGTTGAATGCTGTCAAAGCACTGGCTGCCAGAGAAAGAAATATTCCATAAGTATATTGTTGTCATCATCATCCTCATTGTCACCAACGCCATTGTCATCATATCAGATAACATTTCCAGTGTGGTTAAATGAAACAAAGCGTGAAAGAAGGAATGAGAATTTTCCATCTGAAGGATATCATAGAAAAAAGAAAGAGTCATAACTAATTTAAAACTCCTTTAGATACAGGAGTCGAGAAGGCTGATTTGTATCTCTTTTGGCATCCAGGTTCTCATCAGTTATTACAGAAGAGTCAAATATTCCCACCTCTATCCCCTTCACACACAAAAGATAACTAAGCCTGGATTTGAGGTTTGGACTCACTGTTAAAATCCATAGCACTGAAAGCTTCATCCTGAGGTAGTTATGTATTCTTACACTTTGGACTGGAAACTTCAGTATCTAATTCACTGTATTGTTCCAAGATTTAGGAGTCTAAAACTGAAGTGCAGAGTCCTTCAGCATCACCCTGTTTAAATCATATGGCAATTTGAATGTTATCTTTTCTTTCCGGTCTATTTCATTCTTTAGAATGAGTCTACAGTCAAACTAGATGACTAATCTGTTCGAAAGAAACAAAGAAAAGAGAGAAAACACTGATAGTTAAGCCTTATACATCAGAACAAAGTGATGAATTCAGTAGGGCAAATATTGTCGAAAGGATATCATAATGGCAATAGGAACAAAAGGCTAGACAGCAAAGGCCTATGATTCACGTGAGTCAAGGATTTCCCTTTCCTACAGCTTCAGATGAAAATTCTTCATTATCAGTCTCTGTTCCTTTGTGTTCATGTGTGTAAATTTGACCTAAACTTTCTGTTGAAGTACCATAATCTAAGCAAATACTTTTAACAATAGTTCCCATTACAAATCATAGAATAGTTTGGCTTGGAAGGGACCGTAAATCTAGTTCCAATCCCTCTGCCATGGGCAGAGATACCTGTGACTGGACCAGCTTGCTCAACCTGGCCTTGAAGAATACCAGTGTGAAGATGACTTGAGGGCTGAAGCACCTCCTTCAGAGGTAGCTTGAGAGAGCTGGTGTTGTTCATCTGGAGAAAGACTCTAAGAACTTATTTCATCCTTCTAGTCATAAAAGGTTAAGATTATGTGTCTTCATTGTTTTTCCTAACGCACTGTAATGACATAATTTCAAATCACCTATTCTGATGGATAGTTAGATGGGAATGTTAAGAATTTTAATGTACTTTAAATACAAGACTGAATGCACTAGTCTTAATTTATCAGTAAAATAAGTGTCTTTTTCCTTATGATTTGCAAGCTATATAATTTAAAAATAAAAAAACAATACAAATGCATGCTATTTTTGTGATTACTTTAGTGGGAGTTATCTATGTATTTTTTCCTTCATACTTAAGTCTATATCAGTAAGACAGGGTAGTTTTCAGTTGTAAAAGTTCAACAACTTTGATTTAGCAAAACATGCTTCATTAATTTTTGCAAACTTTTCCAAAATAAATTAAGGAAGAAGTTTCCCTATTAATTACCATGAGGAGAGGAAGAAATTCTTGATCTGTTTTGACAGTGGTTAACTACAGATCAGAAAACGCTGTATTAAACATAAGAAATAAACACATGAAGGCAAGATACAACTAGGAGAAGCCACATAAAACAGACAGGTTCATGGCTATAAAGTCAGAAACAATATGAATGCTCAGGGTAAAAAGCTGCATTTTATAACCGACCAGACAGAAATGAAGAAAAATTCTTAACAGAGTGGATATTCAGGGGGGAAAAAAAATGTTAATGTGGGTCAGAACAACTAAAATCTCCTCTCTGGGTAATGTGCTTGAGCAGTAAATGCATTGCAGCATGTGAACATACTCATGGCAAACATCTTGAGTCTTTAGTCATTGCCTCAATGCTTCACAGAAAGTTTACATTTGAGACCTTAGCCTGCCTTTTCTACATATTATAGTGACTACTATTAACAACAGAGTCTGGGTAACCCAGCAGTTTAAAGTTCAATCATTGGTAAAATTCAAATTAGCATACTATCTGCCTAAAATAGTCTGAACTTTATCCTGTGTAAGAGAAAGACATAAATTTCCTAGAAACAGGCTTTGATGCTGAAGAGTTCTCAGCTTGCCAGCTTCTATCAACAATAACAAAGCTACAGTTCAGTATCACTGGGTACACCTCAGGTACCTTTGGTCTCTTCCAGCCTTAATGATTCTGTGATTCTGCATAAAAGTGTGGCATTTCTCTTAGTCCATCTTAGACACTCGTGGACACCAGATGGGAGATGGGAGACTTGTTATGTCTTCTGAAATGTTTGCTTTGTTGACTTGGCTCTTTTGTTTTATTCACATTTGTTATGTTCTAAAGAAATACCTTACACCAGCACTGAGCTCCTGAGTTCTCAGGTAGTTAAAGTAAGGTAAGACAATTCCATTCAAAATACTCTCCAATCTGTGCCAGACTCAGGATGATGACATTGTTATTCCATTACATTGTTATTGTATATTAGAGAAAAAGGTATCTTACTGGGTTTTCACAGTGAAACAGAAGTTAAAAAAAAATTTAAAAAAATTATAACAATTTAATGATGACACTAATCTAAATGTTCCTTTCTCTTATGGACTTTTGAAATAAATCAGAGACAGGTAACTACCAAGAAAGGAATGTTTTGCTAATATGTGCCATACAAACTCAACTGGTGTCAAGATTGTTCTGGGAATATTGTTCATCAAATAATCCATTTGTGGAGGGACCCGGGGCAATAACCATAGACATGTCTTCTTGTCATCTCATCTTGCAACACCTTTCACTCTTCTAATGTGAATCTGTATTATATAAAGTTTATAATCTGTAGCCTATTGTGTATGCAGGGAAAATTTAAAACAAATTTGTGTTCCTTTCTAATGTAGGAGTCTATTATGTAGAAGTACGTGACTGAAAGGGATGGAGTAGGATGACTAACAAGTTACTTTATTTCTGCTTTTACTGGAGCAAAGTACTGTGCTCAGGCACAACACCAAGATTCACCATATTAAGATGGAGTGGATAGAGTCAGGCTGTGGTTACACAGACTCAGTCACTGATAGTCTGGGATTTTAACATAATCAAACGAGTTTTGATACCAGAGATGTTAGCAAGAAGCTTGGTAGTACAGGCATATGAAAGCAAAAAAAAATACTTAGACAGCAGTCCAAAATTTGCACAAATCCAAGTGACCACATGGGAAAAAACCATATTAAAAAAAAAAAAAAATCAAACCAACAAAAAAATAAAAACAAAGAAAAACGAAACAGCAGCAAAGAAACAAACAACTAACAAAAAAAAAAAAAAAAACAACCAAACAAAAACTACAAAAAAACCACGAACCAAACAAAAAGATCCACACACTCATTTAAAAAAAATAAAATAATTGTGCTCCAAATTAGAGGAAGGATCTCAACTGTTTTGAGATTTTTTTTTATCTGAAAATGCCCTTTATTCACTTCTAAAATAGAACTTCATATGGGAGAGTTTGTGTGCCATGATGTCAGTAGCTGGGAGGGTTGGTTTCTACAACCCAGGAGGGCTCCTTTATGCCTGTGTTTCAATCTACTCCCCCCATTCAGACTAAAATGGGAAACCAAGTGCACATCTGTGTCTTCTGATCAGTTCCAAAGAACCTTTCCAGAATATTATTAGAGGCTTTCAAAGCAAGCCCAAAAGACACATTTATTCTTTCAAAATAGTACAAATTGGAAAGAAATGAGAATGGGGAGGAAAACAAGAAAAAAGACAAAAACAAAGAAAAACCAAAGGAACCCTTCACTGTATTGTATTTTCCATTGGAGTCTGAAAACTGTCTCATTAGAGTAGCAGAAAATTTTTTTACAAAGCAGCATGATAAAGAAACTATCTTCTGATTTTAACTGTTTCATGTATATATATCTTAGAATTAAGAATCTAAAAATTTTTTCTGATATGTTGTGATTTACAATGATCTTTTTCATAACTTGTGCTCTTAAAAGTAGATTTATTGATTTCCATTAATATTATGATTTTTAAATCAATTATAAAAATCAGGAAAGTAAAGCTCAGTCTTTTTTCAGATACTGCAGGAAAAAAAGGTCATGGAAAGTCATTTAAATGAGGAATAAAAAGCATAAAGGGATCAAGAAAGAGAAAATATCTCAAAAGTTTGAAGTGCTTTTATCTTTTCTCTCCTCACATTCTGAAATACCTATCACTCTAAGACAAAAAAATGTTAAGAATTCATCTTGTACACCTTTAGACAACATTTCTGGGAAGAAAAAGGCAGGGAAGAGAAGAGAAAAAAAAGAGGAACAAGGTAAGAGTGAAGGACAGAAAAAAAGAGACAGATGAAGAATGAGAAAGAGTGAATAATGATGGGAAGGAAAGGAAAGGAAAGGAAAGGAAAGGAAAGGAAAGGAAAGGAAAGGAAAGGAAAGGAAAGGAAAGGAAAGGAAAGGAAAGAAAAGGAAAGGAAAAGGGAAAGGGAAAGGGAAAGGAACAATTCTTCACTGCTGTCCTGCATGGCTTATCTGCTGTGATTTACTGTTGTGACTGTTGACTAGCTGACCACTGATTTCAACGTAGGGATATAGAAGAGGCAGATTGACATGAATTTCATTAAAATTCAAGAAACTCAACTCCACAGAGAGCATGACTAACTTCCTTATACATGACAAGAATCCCCACAGATGGTTCTTCACCCTTGCTAAAGGAATTAAGTCTACCAAAAGAATCCTTGTCTATAAGCAGCCAATTCCCCAAATCTACAGGCTCATCTGCACAGAAATTCTTTATACTGTCATTCTTAAGTACCTTAGGGTAGCAGTGAAAGACAGGGAGCCAACAGGGAGTGCCGACTGCTGCCTCCACTACCCCTCAAGCATGCTGGTGGCATGGGGATGATGGGATTATAAAGTAAACATAATAAAACACAGTACTAGGGCATTCAGTGGCCACAGCACATTTGCTTGCTTATCTTTTCTCAGTAAAAGCAGGGGATGAAATTTTCTACAACTGCAAAAAACAAGGATGCAAAATTTGTAGTTATTAAACCATTAAGACATTTCACAAATGAATATTGAATTCAGTTTTCTATACCAATTAACTTTCCCTTTTTTTTTTT
>VXAU01000030.1:102093-126406 GCA_013399695.1 Formicarius rufipectus | reverse complement strand
TTTTGTGGTGACTATTCTCTCACTATCCATATTTTATCATCAAATATTAGAGCTCTGTCTCCCTGTCATTCTCTCTCTATCTCTCTCCCTTTCTAGCTTGTGTTTATACACACTCAAAGTCTGTTAATAGCTGGTTACATTGCATCACCAAGGATGAAGAAGAAAAAGCTTCTTTTACTTAAACAACAAAAAAACAAACCCACAAATTTTCTGTCCTGTTTTTCTCTCAATGAGCAGTAATTAAATGGTAGGCATAAGGGGATAAAACAAAATTTTTACCTGAAGAATAAAAGAGAAAACATAATAATAAAACCAGAAAAGAAATAAAATTAATTAATAAATAAGAGCTCTTCCTGTGCTAAAAATGAGGAAACTCTTCTCTGAAGAACCTTGAAATAATGTTTTTCAAACATTTGTTAATAAGCAGGGACAATGGAAATATGTATTTTTTTCAGAGTGTGAAAAAGAAATCTTCATTTCTTCATCACTATTTATCTCTAATGTCCCTCTACAATAACCAAATTTTGTTTCTATCAGATCCCGCACAGTCTCTGAGGGCTCATCAAGAATGTCACTTGCTCCATGTCACTCAGAGCATTGTACATGGACAACATGAAAAGGCTGTTAATTTTGTTTCATTTGACAAAAGAAACAAGTATCACTGTCTTATTGATGTAAAATTATGGAGAACAGTAAACATATCAGCTGTTTCAAGAAGTATCTACAGTTCTTAGCAGAGACAAGCAATCAATATAGGTCTTCTACAAACTTTTGGGTCAATAAACCTACTATAAGTCCATCCACCCTCTTCAAAGAGAAGAAAAGGGCACAGAAACTACTTTGGAATCTCTCAGTGTTAGAAGATGACTGTACAGTAGTACCAAAGATATTGAAGTATGATGAAAAAATGAACTCACTATTTAGAAAATGCCATTACTATCAGTCTGCCTTTTCTAGAAAATATCCAGCTGAATTTTCAGTACTGAAGGAGCAAACAAAACTCTTATAAAAAGGTTTTTCCCCACAAAGTGTAATTTTTTTCAGAATTTTTAGACTTTCAGCTCAGCTATTTTCCCTGAAGAATCATCATAACGGAGGAAATGGCTGGAAAAGCACAACTGGCATGGATGATTCTTCTATCATGAGTTTCTGCCATCGGACAAAAAATATGTGTTAATACATCTTAAAACAAGTGCAGATTGTGTAAAGTAGGCCAAGGTTGGCTGTGAAGTCTTACAGATCTGACAGGCAAGTACCCAAATTGTTCCTTATCCGCACAACAGGATGCTGCTTCCTACATAAGTAAATTACACTTCAAATACAGGCAGAAGAACAAGATATCATTCTTTGTCAGACATCTCTCTGTCAGTACACTGTGTACTCAGAGAGCTCCTTTGCACAGGCGAGAAAAGTAACCCCTTTTTAAAAATGTGAGGAATGTTAGCACTGGATTCAGTCACCCACCCTGCCATGTCTGTCCTCTGGAGAACTTTTATCCACTCTGCTTGGCCTCCAGGGCATGTATTCTGCTGTGGTTGACCACTATGGAAGAACTAAGCTCTGAAATTAAGAGTGTAATTTGGTCAAAAATTATGAAGGTGATATAGAATATGCTCTGTCTTGAGAAACTATTCTGGCTTTCCCCTCTGTTGTTCCCTCATTTTTTGAACTTCTTTCTTGTCGTCTGAATCATCATTACCTGAGATGAGATGTTCCTTTTCGAAACAAACCGTGGCAAGTACAGACTGTGTAGTCCAGCATCCATTTCTAAATGAGACTTTTTAGTCTCCAGGGGACACCTGTCACAGAATCAGTACAAGTTCCAAAAACTGTTGAAGGACTCCCTAGTGGAGAGTGCTCTCTTTCCTCCAGTATGTAATTACTTTTTACTTTGAGTAAGTAAAAACCATATTCTCAGTAGACATCATTCACATTGAGATTCATGGCTAGACTTTGTGAATGAAGATTTGGAAGGGTTTTACCCATACTCGCTGCAAGCACGCTGATGGTTGATAAGGCCAATGCGAGATAGGCAAGTCTGGTTGCAAAAGGCACAGCAGAAAGTTTCTGTAGGTGGTACTATCAGGGCACGGTTCTTTCAGCGTTGGCTTTTCTCCTCTAGACTGATTCTGCGTGCTGTTTCAAAGGAGACAGCAGCGTTATAGATTGTGTGTCTCCACATCTCCCAATTGCAGGCCAGGGTGGACCACTGATGGTGGTCAATATGGCCAAGGCTGAGATGTTGTTTCAGTGAGTCCTTGTATCTCTTCTTTGGGGCTCCTCTCTTGCGGCAGCCGGTGGCAAGTTCACCGTAGAGCACAATCTTAGGGAGGCGGTGATCCTCCATCCTGGAGACGTGCCCTGCCCAGCGCAGCTGCGTTCTCAGCAGCATGGCCTCGATACTGGTGACCTCTGCCTGTTCCAGAACGGACACATTAGTCACGTAATCAGACCAGTGGATGTTTAGGATTGTACGGAGGCAGCACTGGTGGAAGCGCTTGAGGAGTCGCAGGTGGTGGCAGTAGATGACCCAAGATTCAGACCAGTACACAGTACAATGGCTCTGTAGACACTGATCTTTGTACTTTTCTTCAGGTGTTTATTGCGCCAGACTCTTTTATGGAGTTTCACATTGAGATTAAAGTATAGCACATTGATTTCCATCACCCCTGAATTCAACTTGTTCCTCTTTGAATGGAACTTTCTGTTTCCATAACATAATAAACTCCAGGTTTAAATGTTGTCTAGCTACAGCAATGTGGCTTTGTAAAATTAAAAATATATATATTCTTAAAGAGTCAAAAAATAAGTATTCATTCTGAGAAATCCAGCTTGAAAGTGCAGGTGGTTTTGAGGTGCTTTTCTTCAATCTTGGTCTTCATCTCACTGCTTCTGTTTTCTGGCTGTAACAGACAGAGTGCAAACATTGTATGTCCCATGTTCATATTTCTTTCTCCTTCCTATGAAAGATGTCTATCTGCTTTCTTCTCTTCTTTGAAACCTACTTGGTCTCTATTTGTGCTTCAAGAACCTTGGTAGCTGTGTGCTTCACTCCCTGCTTTTTCCAGCCAGCTCTTCCAAGCAACACTGCAGTACATTATATTCTTCTGCTGTCAGAGAAGGTCTGATAATTTCTCCATTGAGAGAATTTCAACAGTTCCAGCGAGTAGGAGCCACCAGACAGTGAAAAAACAGCCCTTCTCCCTCTGCTCTGCAGCCTTTTAGCAGAACAGAGCAGAACACAGTGTAACACTCAGAAACTTACAGCAAACCTGAACAAGCAAACAAAACAGATGCCATCTGCCACAGTCTGGAGAGCATATTCCCTGCCAACCTTGATTCAAGACAGCCAGAATCCATTCAACTTAAAGGCTCTAAAGGAGTTTTTTATCATGTCATGCTATATCAGTGTTTTCTTTGTAGGGAAAACAAACAAACAAAGAAACCCAGTTGATCAGATCAGAATCTATTTATTTTCATATGTTAAAGGTCTTTCTTTGCTGTTTTCCTTTGAGAACCCTGTGTACAGGTACTGATTCTTCTACATAATAATAGAAGCTCTGGTCCCAAACAGAGTCAAAACTTATACCATCAGTTTTTATTATTTGTCCTAAATAAATTTATTTCTCTCTTCAGCCATCGCCAATGAAATAAAAAACCAGTTCATATATTGCCTTGCAGTATATGTTGCAATTTTATGTATCTTTATACCAGGTTAATTTTTACTATCATATATGTCTAGTTTGGGGTATAGAAGTGTGACTCAGTTCTACCAGGAAATACACTAAAAAGACATGGAAATTTTCATTTTTTCAACTGTTTGAAATTGTTCTTGATACTACAGGCTGAGGAGAGAAGTTATCTTAGATGTCTTATATAATAAACATTCTCCAAAATACGAGCACCACATATTAATTTCTGCAGCAGTGCAAATGTTCACACTTGTATTGGAAATCCCCTTGAGTGTGGAATGACAGAAACTTTTGTCATCTGTGCTTTACTACTTCAATACAAGAAGGAATTAATGCTTCTAGAAAATACTATTATAATGTAACGTAACACAGATTAATCCCTCAGCAGTTGTAAGAAGATCATCATACACCACAATGCAGTGACTGCAAAGGGTAGGAAGAAGTATAAAAGTAAATTTGAAACCGTGGTTAATACAACTTCCCTGTCCTACAGCATTATCATAAGAAAGACTGGAATTCTGTGGTGAAAACCCTGTATTAAATCAGATGTTCTTCTGTGGTTTCTGGACACCTATTTACACTTAGAGTTTTATCCCCTGACACAGTAAACAGTGAATAACACTCAGCCCTTCTGGAGAACCCTCTTTTGAGTTAATGATTATGGGCAATGACAGTCCAATGACAGTAACTGTAAATAACATGAGAATGTTTTGACTCTCACACAAGGAACACTCATGAGTGACAAGAGAAGGTCTTTTTCCCTCCTTACAGGTAACATCACAAGAACTCATTCGTCATCACAGCACAGGATTGGAATGGCCACTACCAAATGTACCATCTAAACAACTGCATTATTCCCTAAAGAACAGTCCATGGCTCTCACAATTTGTGTAAAAAATAAAAAAAAAAAAAAAAAAAGATTGTGCCTAACAACTTTCATTTTCAAAAGATTCAACAAGTCCCAATTCACTATCTAGTGTCTATGGAAGTTATAAAAATGTTGCTAGTGCTCCAACCAGAATATTTGTTGAGTATTCATCAACAATAGAAGATGTCTATGCAATTCATATAATTCCATATTTGAAGAGATGTTAGTGCTTTGATTGTCAGCAACTTTTCTCTTTTGGAGAGATCCTGGAATGAAGCTGTTGTGTTAGATAAGACAGCAATCACATTTTCATCAGGTTATAAACTTGTCAAGAGAGATTTTAAAAAAATTAACACACACACAAAACAAACTGTGTTATCTAATGAAGTATGTTTATATTAAAAGCAGAGAAATCACTGCTTGCTCAGAGTTATCATCAGGAAACCAGTATTTCCATCAGCAGTACAAGGTACAAAATTTTTGAACTCTCTGGATACTCTTGGAATGGACTTTCTTTCTGTGTTCCTATATTTATCATGCACAGAACTCATAAATGCACAGAAGTTTGAATATACATGCATATCCATCTTTTAATATCACATATTATCTATTTAACCACCTTCTCAGTTTAGCCCAATTTTTTCTATTTTGAGAGCTGGTGGGATTCTGACTAATGCAGAAGCTGTACAGTATTTCTTAATTTCTCCTTTCTTAAATGCCTGCAGCTAAACATTCAGAAATGCAAGCAGCCCAAATTAGTGACCACAGATAGATACTCTGATTCTTCTTTAGCAGGTCAAAGAGGTCATAATCTTACCTCTCTTTCAAAAAGCATAAAATCCTTTATGTGATTTTGGGAGCACTGGACATTGCAAAGTGTATGATCTTAAATGCAGTAAAATACCTGTTACAGAAATTGTTTTAGTTCCTGCCTTTCATTAGAAATAAATATCCTTCATTCAAAGAGACTGTGAACATGTTCAAGCAAAACACAGATGTCAAATAAAGAGAAATCAAGTTATTAAGGAAATTATTATTGGTAATGTCTATATTGATATAATTATATATATGTATATGTAGGTATGTAAAATCTCATAGACATTTAGAAAAAATAAATTAGTTCTTTCAGTATTTTATTTTTTTACATACAAAAAATTTGCACAATTTCTGTAGAAAGCAAAAGTATGTAACCAAAAAAGTCTCAGCTAAACCAAAACTGATAGATATTCTAGCATATTTTAACACATTTTTATTGATAATTTTAATGTTAATCTATTTTTATTATTATTTTAATTAATATTTTTATGATTAACTCATTTCCAAACACAAAATATGTTAAAATTTCATAATATTGTCTTTTTCCCCCTGTTTTCATTCTTTTGCTCTTTTAATATACATCTGACAACTCAGAGCCAATATTTGTGCCTTAGTTCAAGTGAAGATTTGTATGTTAATGTAAATGTTAAAAAAAATTTGGAGATAATGTGAAATGACAAATATTTTTATAGAATGCATTTACAAATATTGCAAAAAGAGCAATGAACAACTGAAAATAGCCTCAGTAATTAGTCCAAACTTAAATAGGACAAGTTTGATAATGATATGAATACCTTGTGGATGATAGTACCTATGTTTGGGATTGTTTCAAGATTTCTGAAAGCAGTGTAATATGTACTATCCAATACACATAAGTATGAAAATTTAGTTTGAGAAATATAAATGTAGCTAGTATGAATAACTTTGCTTTTTCCAATGACAGCCTTAGACAGGAAGTGGGAATGACACTTTGATGGATGAAACAAAGGACTGTCTTTCTTCTCTGCTATTAACTTGCTAAGTCAATATACAAAAATCACTTAAGCAAACATTTTCAAAGTTAGGTGAATAAATTAAGGTACTTCAATGTAAAAACAGATTCTGCAGTAAGACAAATGAGATTCAAGGAGAGCTTGAATCACCTACAAATAATTCTTTTGTCTCACTGTCTTATTCCTGTGCTGTGCATGCTCAGAGAACTTACTACCTCAACAGAGAATTGGTGGTAGAGAAAAACTTGAATGTGGGACAAATGCTTTCATAGCCCACACTATGCTGAATCACAGGGTCCTACTCCTGAAGGATGTATTGATTATATGCAAGACAATATGGAGCCTTTCATAGTAAGATCCATGAAGCAAACTGAGGAACTATTTCCTCAAAAATATTTAGACATACTTTTAAAGCTACTTGTCTTAGATCTTTTTTTTGCTCCAGAAAGCCATTCAAGAAATAACTGCTTGGAAAGAGCAACACTTTATTTCCTGAAAATCCAAACCTGAGCCTTCAGAAATCAAATTTCAAATCACTAGGCTCATGCAGTAGATTTTGCAAAGACAAAAAATGGTTATGATTGCCCTTGGAGGGAGTGATTTTTGAGCCAGAGGAGCACAACACTGTCTAGGATTACGAAGAGTTTATTTTCTTTTTATTTGGTTTGGGGTACGAGGAGATTAAAAGGGGTGAGTGTTGTGGCAGTTTGGATGAACATAATAAAAGATAAGATAATAAAACATCTGTTAAGAACATGTGTTGGAACTCCAGGGTATACACTGAAACTAGTCAGTAATACCTGTGAGTGAATGAAAGAATGAATAAATAAGTGTATAAAATCATGATTCCTTCCATCATCCCTACACCCTGAAACCCGCAAGGATTTTATAAGTCTTGTCAAGGACAGAGGAACCTAACACCTCTACAGCTGTAATTCAATATATCTTCATATTGACAGATCTTCCAAACTAGAGAGGCATCCAACACAAAGGAAAATATAAAAGGCCACTCTAAAGGAGAAACCACAAATCAGTGTTCCCCTTTGTTTTGAGAAAAGGCAGGGGAGGAAAAGAAAAGCTCAGAGAAATTAAGTGTCCTGCTCTAGAATGCCAATGATAGGAAAGGAGTCATGACTTGGTGGTTTCTCTCTATTTAGATGTGTCACATTTCAGAAGTATTAATAAGTCTAAAATATTCTCTAAAGAGGATGGATATGAACCAATGTGTGTGCACCTCAGTTTACTGTTATGGAGTTCAGTGATCCAGGATCATCTCCATTCCAAAAGGTTAGAGACAGTATTTTTTATCATTAAAAAGCCTACTGCAGTCTCTGTGGATTCTGATGCCCTGATGGGTGTACAAAGTTTGCCATCACTTTGCTGTCTTATCAAAAATTACTTTTTTCTACCTGTCCTATATTAGAGCAATTCTCACTAATGAGTGACAGGAATGTAAGTGGACAGAGATAAAGAAAACAATTCCCAGGAAGTGCAAGAAATGCTACAAGGTTCTGCAGGAAGCCCGTAGAGGTTCCAGGAAGACAGTTAAGTCACCCAACTTGAGCTAGATATTGTTTCAGCCAAGTTCAGCCAAGAAACCATTCTTCCTCTTTTAGAAACAGGTTGCTGCAGTTAAAAGCAATACAACCTCAAACACTTACAAGCTAGTTGTCTTTAAATTGTTTCATTGAAAATGGGATGATGATGAGACATTTTCTATGTATCTTTTTCTCTTTGAGTTTCTGCCCTGTCTGAGTTTCTCCTTACAGGCATATTGCAATAGCTCCTGGCAAAAAGAACTAACCAAGGGAATGCAGGCATTCTCAGTTCTCATTAGGATACTGGAAAAAAAAAAAAGGCATTATCTTCTGTCTTTATATTTATAGTGCTGGAGGGATATTACAGCATCTAACTGTAAAGGTAAAAAATATTTTGTCACATTCCTTTCTCCACTACCTAGAAGGCACAGAAGAAAATATCAACAAAAGCATGAACTTAGGAGTTTATGAAATTCTTAATTCTGAAACACCAATGCCTTTTCCATCTAGTGATGGCCATTTGGATCCACAATCCCAGGAAAAAGTAAAGGAAAAAAAAAATCTTGAAATTATGTAAACATCGGGTAAAATTATATCTAGGTTGACACAAACAGCTCTAGGAAGTCTCTGGGAAAAGGATTCATCACCATAGGGACTTAAATCTCCAAAACCTTTGAATTCTTTCCTGATCTTCCATCCCACAATTCCTGTATTGTGAGTACACATGAAGCCAAAGACAGGATAATTGTAGCATAGTTATTATTTTTGCCTTGTAACTGAGAATCAAGCACAAATTAAAAACAATTATCCAAAAGCGAGCTACTCACTTGAAGCTCAGTGTCAAGGAAGATTTCAGTCTTCTGGTGCAGCTCAATAATTTGCACACTCCTCTTTACCTCCCCTAAGAGTTCTCTCCTCATTACTTCAGTATATTTTCTGCATTCTGCATATTTCAGAATTTAAGATCATGATAGATTAATTCAAAACGGGATATCATTAATAAGACAACTAACTGAAAAATCACTGATCAGTTTTGAACATTAGCTCAAACCAGCTGTTCAATTCTCACATTTTCTGGGATCCAAGGAGGATGACTTACTGTTTCCTATATTGTGTCTCACATATTTAATTACCAAAGAGGCAAGGTAAATTACAAACTGATGAGAGATGTTAGTGGACCAGCTATACAAACTGAAGTTATCCAGCCAGAAGCAAAAATAGTGTGCAAGGAGTTTTCCCTCATGTCCTGAATTTTGACTTTTAAGACATCAGGCCTCAAAAAATTGAAACACTCTCTGGTCTTTGGTTTTTGGTCCTTGTACTTTTGGACAGAGCTGGCAGAATGCAGGGATGTGCAAACCTCATGACTGGACCACAGCCACACACTTCTGAACTGGGAACTGTGAAACTTCCATTGGTTGTTTTCAACTTTCTGCTGGTTTTGGCTGAAGAAGAAACAATGATCTAGAGGGGGGAAAAAAAGGTATTAAGCATTATCCCCAGACCTTTTAAATGTTTATTCTGGAATTTTCTTCCCAATCTGATTGCATTTTAAAATAGAATCAGATCATATTAAACAGTCTCCATTTTCTCCATTTCCTATGCACATACACAAACAAAAAGGACATCTGTTGGGTTTAAAACATTTGAATGAGTACAAAAAACAGTCATATATGGGTACAGTTCTCACAGCAGAACAGAAACAACTTTTAAAAATGGTGACGTATGGGTGTCAGTTATTGTGTTTACCTAAAATATTGTTGCAACTGACACAAAAACATATAGACACAATCTACTGGCAATTGCAGATTTACTAACCAAGATCATGCAATAATATGTCTTTTCTAGGGAAATAATCTCTGTTACCGGCCAACATTTGCCCTTCATGCTTCTGGCAGTCTTTTCTTGAAGAAAGGACCAGATCCTAAGAACAAGGAGTACACACAACCCAGGGGGTAACAAAGCAGGCCCTGAAGGCAAAG
Organism: Formicarius rufipectus; assembly: GCA_013399695.1. NCBI lineage: Eukaryota > Metazoa > Chordata > Aves > Passeriformes > Formicariidae > Formicarius > Formicarius rufipectus. The sequence continues at coordinate 116,518 of VXAU01000030.1, read as the reverse complement.
GAAGACTCTATGGGATATTACCTTTCTCCCTACTCACCTGAATTCTCTGTTCATAACTCAATCCTGAGACATTAACTATAAGAGGAGACCAGAAGCTGGCTCCAGGAGTTGCCAAGGGAATAGTACTCATCTGGGGGGGGAGTCATATTTCCTGGTGAGCATGAAAGAATTTATTCTTATATATATTAAACCTGGTGTAACCAGAGGAAAACATGGGGGTATTGGGAAGATCATGGTGGGAATTCAACCTCAGGAACCAGAAACAGCATTTCTTCCAAAAACAATCTATTTGCCCTCCTGGGAGATATATCCCTCAATTAGGCTGCATAATGTATGACAACAGAATAGGTGTCTGACACCTTTCCTGTAGAGAAGTAAAAATTGTCTGTCACAAATGATTTATACCATGTAACCAGAGGAAAACATGGGGGTATTGGGAAGATCATGGTGGGAATTCAACCTCAGGAACCAGAAACAGCATTTCTTCCAAAAACAATCTATTTGCCCTCCTGGGAGATATATCCCTCAATTAGGCTGCATAATGTATGACAACAGAATAGGTGTCTGACACCTTTCCTGTAGAGAAGTAAAAATTGTCTGTCACAAATGATTTATACCATAGCCATAGAGTGTGGTTGGTGGGGGTTTTTTTGTTTGTTTGTTTGTTTGTTTGTTTGTTTGTTTGCTGGTTTTTGTTGTTTTTTTTTGTTTTGTTTGTTTGTTTTGGGTTTTTGTGTTTGTTTGTTTGTTTGTTTGTTTGTTTGTTTTGGTTGGGCTTTTGTTTTCTGTTTGGTTTGTTATTTTTCAGTTATCCCTTATATTTACTTTTTTTTTTAACCCAATCCCTGAACTTCACCCCTGTGAATTTTCTTTAGGCCACATCCTCTTTTCTCAGCACCATACTAAGAAGGTGAGTTCCAGTCACCAGAGTTGGTGACTCCTGGAAAATTCTCTTCATCTCCACTACCCCAATAGAGAGTAGTTAGTTTCAGGTGAAGTAGTAACTGGAGTGCTGAAAATAGTAATTCTATGACTATATAATGTACGGGGTTTTTGCCCATCAATTATCAAATAATGCGGCTATCAAGGCCTAATTTCTGAAATTGGTGTTTTGATGAATCAAGCAAAATTAGGTGAATTTTCATACAAAACAAGATATAATTTGTAAAATATCAAATCTTCCTAAGAAGAAAAGATCGGCACACTTCTCAGAAAATATGTTTATGTGACTATTCTTCACAAATGAGTAAAGATTGGTTTTGCTTTTGTTTTTCACCTAGACTTGCTTTCAGAAAATGCACAACCACTTATTGTGGTATTTTCCGTGAGATATCTGCCCGACACTGTCTGCCAGCATGGAAAATTCCTGCCTGAACTTTTGAAAACTGGCAATACTGTTACCACTTGGAAAGAGAGTCCAGATATGGAAATGTCAGTCAAGTTTAAGCACTGACTTTGCTTCCTAAGCTGCCTGGCTCAGTGATGCCATTCTTCTTGCAGGGTGCCAACACCTCTTACAACCTGGGCTACCTTCTGCTGCTGATTGCATCCTTGTCATCACTCCACAGATCTGCCAGCCCAAAGCATTTACAAACCATGAAAGAGTGCTGAAAACCACAGGATTTTCAAATGACAGATTTGAGGCTGTCCTTATTTACCATTCAGCTGCTGGCCCCTTGAGATATGTGAGTGTGAGGTGCCCGTGAGGTGTCCAAAATCATTTTCTTACCGGTATGAAAGACAAAAAATCCTCTTGGTTTTATTAAAGGTAAGATTTTCAGTATCTGACTTTTTCCACCTCCTTTGGAGCACTGAAAGAAAAAACACATTAAAGTATTATGAAACAGTGAGTGTTAGTAATACTTTGACAAATCGGATAGGCAAATCAGGGCTGGAGTTAAAGGCAGTGTGTTATCTGGCCTTGTACAACAACACTAGATCTATGCCACCCCTGGAAGAGTGTGACAGCACTGATGAAGGAACAGCACTGGAGTGACACAAGACAAAATACTAGTGAAAGATGATGGAAAAAACTTCCTTCTGATAGAGAGCTTTAATGTTTCCAGAAAGCAGGCTGGATATTAGTTGCAATTTTGCTCTTCCCTGAAAGATTCTCACAGAATGACCTGCACAGAATTCAATTTCTTTCCCTTGAAAGGAGGCAGAATTGAGTCAACCCAGCCAGAATTTGAACCTGTGGCTCAAGGGAGTCTAAGTAATTCAACCCTTAGGCATGACTTTTAAGCCATCACCCTCCAGCGTATGATAAAAGGTATTGTATAAAGAAAGGAAGTGGAATTGTAATGAGTGGAGTTTTGGGTGAATCATAAAGTGAGACAGGTTTCAGATATTTTTGGAGAGGGTCATAAAATCATATTTTGTTTCTGATTATGGGGATAACAGCAGGAAACAACAATTGGGTTAAAAACATCTTCCAAATACTAAAGAGAACTCAAGATTTCATGCTATTTGAGGAAGTTTTAAAAAGTTGTGGTGTGTGGGGTTTTTTTACTGGTTGCTTCTTCCTGAGTTTCTGCTGTCATCTGCTTCTGAAAGAGAGCTTGACAGGAGGCAATGTCTGTAGCTTCATTTCTAACACATCTGAAACTGAAAATAATAGAAACCATATGAAAAAAGTTCAATCTCTCTCTTTTCCCATTGCAAACTGAGGAACTGAAAGTTCAGTAGAATATTTGTGAAAATATTTCTAGTAGAATTTTTTATTTTTCTTTTTGTATTTTGCTTCTGGGTTTCTCTCTCCTTACATTTATGCACATAAAATTCATAGTGAACATGACCTTAGGGTGTTGTGTTCCTTCTGCTTTTGAAATAAATTTAGGCTTAAAAAAATAAATTTTTCATTTTCTTGGAAATGCTAAAACTTTGTTCCTGTGGGAACAGCTTTTGTTTGTTTCAATAATACAGAGTTTGGATTTTGTTCAAAATCAGGATAACTCCTATATGATGTTCTTTAATATAACTGCAGATATTGATATTATCCCTATGAAAATGTTTGCGCCAAATTATATCTGGTGGAAATGAATTCCATATTTTTTTAATCAGTTTTAAATGAGTTACCTTTGAATTTTGCTGAATATTTCCATATGTTTCCATTTAAAGAAAGCCAAATAAGAGCACTTTACTCATTTCAATATATCGTTAATTTATAGATACACATACTGCAGTTATTTTGGAGAGGAAAGCTGTTTACAGGTTCACTGAGATGCTCTGAGGGCTGCAGCACCTCTCCTATGAAGACAAGCTGAGATAGCTGGGGGTGTTCAGACTGGAGAAGGCTCTGGGGGTGACCTTACTGCAGCCTTTATATAAGTGAGAGGCGCTTATTAAAAAAAAAAAAAAGAAGAGTGACAATTTAAATGGGCAGACAAAACAAGGGAGAATGGTTTAAAACTAAAGAGGAGAGACTTAGATGAGCTGTTAGGAAGGAATTCTTTGTTATGAGAGTGCTGAGGCCCTGGCACAGGTTGCCTAGTTGCCTAGAGAAGCTGTGGCTGCCCCATCCCTGGAAGAGTCCAAGGCCAGGTTGGACTGAGCTTGGTGCAACCTGGGATAGTGAAAAGCGTCCTTGCCCATGGCAGGGGGGTCAGAACGACATGGTCTTTAAGGTCTCTTCCAACTCAAATGAGTTTCTGATTCCATAATATATATTCTTTTAAGTCTAAAGACATTTTATTTCCACCATACCATGTTTTTGTGTCACAGATAACCAAAATGGAACACTTCACTCCAGTTAAATTTTTCTTTCCTGTTGTTGTATGACTTCTGCAGCTGAGAGCTTTCTGAGTAATTTTTTCTGTTGAGTCAGTCACGCAAACAGATAAGATTTTTCCCTTCTCCTGTCTTTAGACACCAGCAGGGTATAGGAGCAAATCAGTTTGCTCCTTCCTTGCTGCAATATTTCCTTTTTATCAAAAAAAGACCATGCATTCTTTCTTTCACCTAATTTTGTAAAATTATTCTGGGATTCTTTGTGGATATTTTTGTTCTCAATGAGCTGCACAAATTTTGGAAAAGGTTGACAAGTTTTGCACAGAACAGTTCTTCAACCAAAACCAAATATGGTTAGATCAAAACCAGAATGTTCCGAATATAAATAATTATCAATGGGTTTATCATAAACAAAAAATATTTTTTGTATTTTATTTTTTTTATTTTATTTTATTTTATTTTATTTTATCAACTATTCAAACTGCAGTATGTTTTTGTTATTGCTGGGCAGTGCTTACATAGAGCCAAGGCCTTTTCTGCTTCTTACCCCACCCCACCAGTGAGGGAAAACAGTTGGGAGAGGTGACCCCAGCTAAACACTGGGATATTCCACAGAGTATGGTGTCATGCTTGTCATATAAAGCTGGGAAAATAAAAAGGAAAGAGGGGAGCATCAGAGTGGTGGCAATGGTCTTCTCAAGTCATCATTAAAATGTGTGGGGCCTCTGCTCCCCTAGGGATGGCTGAACACCTGCCTGTCCATGGGCAGTGGTAGATGAATTCCTTGTTTCCCTCTTTGTGTTCAAAGCTTTTACTTTGCCTGTAAAACAGCCTTTATCTCAAATCACAAGTTTTGTCACTTTTACTCTTTCAATTCTCTCCCCCATCCCACAGAGGAGGAGATAGTGAGAAAGATGCTGCGTGGGGCTTAGTTGCCATGGGGATTAAACAAAGGGACTCAGTCATCACTGATGAAAACATAATACTAGTAAACGAGAACATTTCATGTTAACCCTCAAGAATCACCACGATTATCAAGTCTGAGCAACTGGTTTCGAGAATTTAGGAGTTGGTTTTGGGCTTTTTACTTGTTTGTGGTGTTTTAACTCCATTAATCTCTCTGCAGGGGCTATATCCATTTATAAATATATATATATATATATATATATACACAAAATCTGTTAGTCTCATGAGGATATATTAGAAACATTGTATTACATTAAATAAGTGCACTATTCAATACAATTCCAATGTGTCTTCCTCTAGTTTAATAGAGAGTTGTGAGTTTACTCAAAAAAGTCCACTTGGTGGAGCTGGGAATGTACCTCTCCAACCCATCCATGACCCTCAAAGCGATTGAGTTCACCCATCAGTTTTATTATGGGTAACTCATTTGTTGCTGTACCATGCCAGCTTGATTTAACTAGCACATATGAGCAATGGTAGCACAAGCCTGATTCCTGAGCATTTAAAACTAGCTGTTGAAGGCAGATGGCATTCTCCAGTTCTCACACTGCTCTACTGCAGAGAACTAAAGTTTAAACTATCAGCTACCTGCCATTTTTGAAATTGCTGCAGATAAAAACTCTTTGATGATTTCAGATTTCTGCTGCTTGCTTGCAGGCTTACAGAGAATAATTGCTACCATAAGAAAACTACTGAAATAGACAATAAACTGATTTTGGCTGGAAGTACATTGTAATTCTGTTCTATATTGGTATGTGCTGCACCACAGAGACAAGTGTTTGTTTTAAACAACAACAAAAAAAAAAAAAGCTAAACTGAGGTGGAAGAAAAACAACCCACCAGTTTAGTAGTTCTGATACAATAATCTGTGAATCAGCTAAGATGGAAACTTAATTGTTACTGAAAAGATTAAATAGACTATGTCTGGTATAAAACACATGGGGCCATATGCCATCCTGCAAGGCAGCAGAACAAAAGAATGAGGCACAACATAATCCAGAATAAAGACCCCATCTGTAAGGGAAAACCATTAATGTGATATGGCTCTCCCATTCTTCTCTGAGGTCTTACCGCTATGCTGTTAAATGTGAGGATGATCTAACTTCTATCTTCCTTCTCAAGAACTTCCCCTTAATCTGGTCTAGGTTTTATAGTGATTCTTTTTACCAGTGGTCCCTACGACAGTACTGAAGATGAATTTTCATTTGTTAGACACCACGAGCCTCAAATTTTTTCAGACTTCTTGACTGTGTATTAAGGCAATTATGTTTATTTTTGGCCATCAGAATAAGGTCTGCAGTACTGACTTACCTTTGTCTTACCATCAGAATTGATTAAGACTTTCTAAAATCACAGAATACCTGAGGTTTGAAAGCATGTCTAGAGATCACCTAGTCCAGCTACCCTCCTCAAAGCCTTGTTAAATCAAACAGGTTTCTCAGGACATTGTCCAGCTGTATTTTTAATATTTCCAGCAATGAAGACTTCACAGCCCCTCTGTAAAAGTGGAGAATATGTTCCAATGCTTGATCCACACATTTTTTATTTTTTTTTTCACTCTGTGTCCATTGGCTCCTATCCTGTCACTGGGTACCACTGGCAGGAGTCAGGCTCTGTCTCCTTTTCACTGTCCCATCAGGTATGTGTTCACATAGATGAAATCACACTTGAGCTCAGTGCTACCTAACTTTTCTCTAATTCATGTCTTGAGGCTTCAGCTCTGTCATTCATGATAAACTTTATAAATGGCATAGCATCTGACTACAAACAAAACTATTTACAACAAAATGCATCTGTTCATTCTTTTAAACCTATTTATTGCATTGATTCTAACTGTTTTAATTACTTAATCAAATATTGTATAGCCTCAAATCAAATGCCTTACAGACATCTAAGAGCACTGTACCAGCACTGTTGTATTTATTAATTTAACATATGCTCCTCTCAAATGAAAATGTCACATTAGCTAGACAGAACCTACTTTACATAAAATAAGAGTGAATCTTTCCCTAGTATATAGTATTATTCAGGGTTCATATTTCCTCTTGAAAACATCAACACAGTTTTTATTCAGTTCTCTGAATTATCTCCAGTATTCCAAAATGGTGTGAAAATTGACATAGGGATCTCAGAGATGGTCTCAGACAGTTCTTTCAAAGTTCTTTGGTACAAACTGTTAAATAGTTAATGGAAATATAATAAATTTGGAAGCAGTGTTTTACCATATTACAACCATTTCGTGGACCTGAAGAGATACTACTGTATGCTATGAGTACATTTTTCTGCTTGTCCCAAATGCAGAAGGGAATTACGTACTGAATTATGTACTGTTTGCCTTTTCTGCATTATTATCATCTTTATCATGAAAGTTTCTTCCTGATTCCTAACCAGAAGTCCCAATATTCCAACCCACATCCATTGAAATGTTATCTTTCTTCCCATCCCTATGTAGACTGATCAGACAGGAGATAGAAATCAGACTAAGAACACTACCTGTGTTCCTTCTATATTGGCTTCATGCTAAATGGATAAGAATTTCTAGGTTCTGTGCTATTAATATTCCCCTCTTGGTTTGGTTCTTTGATTCCTGAGTAGTCCAGCTGATGATTCTGACAAATTGCCAGCTTTTAAAGTGACTGGACTTCACAGGCATTCAGATTCTCCTTCTCACCCACATCAAAACTTTTGCAAAAGCAGCATTCCAGCCTCTGCATAACACACAACTTACCAAACCAGAAATTTATTTTTAACATCTGCTCCTATTATTTCCTTTTTATACCTGATCATTTTTCTTCTGAATCATAACTTGGTAAGGAACATAAGGAAAATAGCAATTTCTGAAAGATATTGCCAATGTTTGATTGATTGGTGAGAATTTTGTTTTGTTTTTATTTTTGTTGTTTGGACTTTTTGTCTTTGTGTACTTCCTTTTGTAGTTTGGGGTGTTTGGTTGGTTGGTTTGGTTTTGGTTTGTTTTTGTTTTTTTTGTTTTGTTTTGTTTTGGTTTGTTTGTTTGTTTGTTTAGTTTGGTTTGTTGTTTGGGTTTTTTTTGTTGTTGTTTTTGTTGTTTTTTGTTTGTCTGTTTTTTTAATTGTTGTTGCTGTTAAACTGGTCCTTTCTGAATGGTTAAGATCCATGGATTTTAATATTTTATCCTGAAAAGGCTTGTCCCCTTCTACCAGTGTTTAGATTCCGTAATTAACAGCTTTATATTACAGTTATTTAGTGTTGAGACTCAGCACACATGTAAAGGTCCATTCTAAACTAATTTTCCATGTGTTCAGATGAGTCTGCAGGGACTCCTTCACATATTCTATCCTTAGTCTCTAGAACCAGCAGAAATTTCTATTCACACACTATTCTTGAACCTCCTCCCTTGCTGCTTTTCCATCTCCCTACTCCTCTCTCACTAGCTGCTTGACCTCCTAATGCAACTTATGCTGAACATTCTGAGCTATTGTTTTCCAGGTTCTTTTAGTTGGGTAATTGGCTGTCATGACATCTACCAAAGTTATTTGCCTTGATACTTGGCTACTTCAAGCTCTGGAGTTGCCAATGCATTCTAACAGTTGTTACTTCTTGTCCATTTGCCCAATGGTCTTTGTAGAAGTACTTACACTGCTTTTATGCACAGGAGAACATAATAATAACAAAAAACACATTTCCATGTCATATTGATCAATTATTGTACGTTATGTACTGAGAAGGACACTTTTGCTAAAAGAAACTGTTAAAAGCACTGGTTCTCCAAATGTCCTACAATGTTTAAGAGCCACTAAGCCACCCAACTGAATTCCAGCTCTTCATAAATGCTAAGAAACTCAAATATTGACACTATTCAAAGAACAGTGAATCAAAGTCCTTTGCTAAATGGAAACTAGGTCTATACACTGTTTCATTTCTTTGTTCATGGTCAAATTATAGAATCTCCACAACAATCAACAAAATAAAAGAAACCCCCCCCCCTCATTTAATATTACTGTTTTCTACCTGTCCACAGTTTTCTACTTCAAAACTTTGATTTTATGTTCTTTAATCAAAAGTTTCTAATGATCTTTTTTCTCAAATTGGAATAAGATGCTATTACAGCTGAAAGAAAATAAAAACAAGGTCAGGAGAAGGAGGAGATCAGAAGGAAAGCAAATCCTCACAGAATAAAAAGTATAGGCAGCTGAAGAGATGGATATTTTCCTATTGTTTTAAAGTCAGCTTTGCTGTACATTTAAATACAGATTTATCTCATACATCCAAGTTCTCATAAAGCTGAGATTACTTTGTCATGTGAGTACACACACCACCAACCCCCTCTTGATATTTCCTTACTGAACCAGTATTGATTTCTTTCCTAGACCTCATTTCATATTGTGCCCTGAAAATTAAATGATCTATTTAGTTTCAATATGGCCCAGGATTCTAATTGGATTTTGAGGCAGTAATTTATGTAATATTAATGGATACTTTCAGAAAACCACTAATTAACAGCTGACCTTTATTTTTCCTGTGAAGAAAGAAAGCAAGAAAGAAAGCAAGAAAGAAAGAGAAAGAAAGAGAGAGAGATAGAAACAAAAAATAAAACATTAAAAAAGCATATTAAGCACTTGTGGTTTTGTTTTTGTTTTTCTTTTTGGTTTTTTTTTTCTCATCTTCTACAAGTTGTCTGAATTTAATTAGCAAATGCCAGCACACATCAGGGACATTTTGGGGAGCATCAAAATACATTATGTATTTGATCACCTTGTGTCTATAAAAATGGCTAAATAATTTATATGCAATTCAATAAAATGTGTTTTCAATGAGAAGCTTCTGCTCTGGGTGATGGATTAAAAGCTTCACATAACCCAGAGATTTTATAAGCTACTGGCAAACAGATTCAAAGTAAAAGATTATATTTTGTTTCTTTCTTTTATGTAGCAAGATTTCTTCATTTTCTGCCTTTTATTTTTTTTCCTTAATGGCAACAGAATAAATATATGCAACTTCATTTAAATGCTTTATGAAAAGAAAAAGAGGATGATTCAGAAGTATCACCTCATCACTGAAGGAAGAAATCCACTTGCTTGTTCAGCAGGTGTTTTATTTCCCCCCAATTGCTATAAAACCCTTTAAAAAATCAAGGATTTAAGGAAATGTACCCTGGGATACCCAGAACAATACTGAACCTCACTGTAAATTGATACTTTTATATGGTTTCAAGAATTAAAGATAGTAATCTTTTGGGAAACTTTCTTTTAAAAATATCTTCTATATATTAACAGTTACGAATCTATCAAACATTATATTATGATATGTTAAACTGAGAATGATTGTAACAAATATGTGCTTGATTCTCTGTTCATCACTCCTTTGTATTGCCTTTTACATTCGTGTCTTTGTTATTTTATGGTATTTTATGCTCCTGTACTTTAATGTCAGTTGCTAAAAGCAAAAGAAGATGAGAAATCAGGGCCATAAATATAAATCCACATGTACTCCTTATATAGGGACACATCAATTTTAGGTCTGGTCTGTTCAGACTATTTCAAATGACTGACATGTGAGTATTTACTAACAAAAGCTAAGACTTCAAATCTGTTTAAAATCTTTAAAAAATTAATAAATAAGTCTTTAAAAAGAAAAATTCCTGCTGTGGGTAAACCAGTCCAGTGCAGTTCTTAAGTGTGAATGCAAAATTGGATTTAGGGACTTCAAAACTGAGCATTGCAATAGCCAATTATTTTTCAGTCCTTTACTCTTATCATGGGACCCATGATCTCCAATTAGAGAGTGGGGTGCCTGGTAACTAACACAAGAAAAAAACCCTGGTCTTTTAACATGATATTCAAGAAGACGACAAAACAGGGATTTTGATGAGAAATAGCCAAATAACTTTTGGATGCCTACAGTACTTAAACATGAGGTCTGAACAACTTACTTCTATCAGTACAGGAGTAATAATAGGCAGGTTATGAGGAATTAAGGTATCAGGATTGCAGACAAGCAACTTAATATCCTAAATTCCTTTTATTGAAATTTAAGTTTGTATGTGCCATATTTTCAAAGCTAATAAACAATTTCTAATATTTCTTTGGCTTTAGTACCTTGATCTTATAGTTACTTGAGACCTGACTTGAATAGCCTGTGAAAAATGGTTTCAGACTCACTCAAAGCTGAGCTGTCCTAATTTCTATCATCTGTATCAAAAATCCTCTGTATGAGTCAAAGTATGTCAAACCCATAATATGGAAAACTTAAGACTCTACAGTGACTCTCCTTTCATTCTCAGTAGGCACTATAGGCAAGCCTCAGGGTGAAGGAAGCAGGGCCATAAAACATAGCACAGTAAACAGAGTCTGTGCAGACATAACTGATAAATTTTTGGCTGGAAAAGTATCACATATTTTTAAACTGAAATTCTTCTGAAGTATCGAAATTTCTTGTCTATTAGTTCATTTTCCCATAATGTTAGTTTTTCTGTGACATTACTTTTCATTCATAGCAAGTCCTGCTAGTCTCTTTATTAAATTAATAATTTAACACTGAGTTTTTGTACTTAAAAGAGGATTTTGTTCTGTAATGTCAATTTCCCCCCCTCCATTTTTTATATACTTTGCTCCACCAGTGATAAAACCCAATTTACTGTAATTAAATGTTCTTACATTACATTCTGGAGACTGAGGAAAAGTTCATCCTCTCCTATAAGAATAATTAGTCAGATTGTCTGAAACTTTCTAATTGCAGAAGTATAGTTTTATTTTCCTTTCAAGCACCAGTTGACGTGTCCCAAAATGCCACAAAAAGCAACAATCAATGGTACCAAAACTTGGTAGTTTTTTTTTCAATTAAATAAAAGATGAGTAGAAAACAGATTAATGGAGAAGTGAGGTTATTTGATCAATGTCAGATTGCAGATCAGTGGTGAAGCCAGAAACAAGAGTTGTGTCTTGCAGTAGCTGGCTCATGTCCTCCTAATCATTATTTAGCACCACCTGCCTTAACAAGAAACTATAGATTGGACTCACAAAGTCTCATCAAGTTGTTAAGACAAGAGTTTTTCCTCATATGTTCCGCAGTGACTAGCCAAATTTACATTTAAATGACTGAAACCAGCCTGTTTGCTTCCACTGTTTCCATTAAAGATGGATGAGGGTTTACTTTTAGGAAGCAATTCCAGATAGGCTTGCATTTTCCTTAATTTTTTTCCCTTCCCTCTTTGAAGTTAAGCACTATGTTGAGTGAATTGAGTCTCTCTACTCTGTACTGTCTAGGGGTGCCGTTACATTTTCTTAGCATCCATTGTTTACGGGCCAGTCACTGCTCAGGGAGCAGAAACGGAGTACAGAACCCTCCCCACCAGTACATCAGAAATGTCACTTGAGGAACAGATCAACTCAATTATCGCCATCATTCTTCTCTCCTCTAAGGATTGTTTCCAGGTCGTAGACACCTATTGTGGATGCTTTGGGAATAATGAAAACTATTAACAGATTGTTAATGTGACTTGGTAACAGACCAAGCAGAGACTTGTAAAACAATAAAGCTTTACAATCAATCTGATGTGTAACTAGGTACTGATGGGAGCAGGTATAACATCATTTAGGGCCAAATTTTAACTCTTCTTAGCACCCCAGTGGTACAGAGACACTGAAGGCTATCTGGATCACATGGGTAAATGTTCTGAGAGTCATAAACCTTGAGACTTTCTGTCAGGTGGTGGCTGAAGCTGATATGACACTAGTAAACTGAGGCAATAGGCATCCTCTAGAACTGGGAGAGGAGTGCTTGCATCCCTCCTGGCAGAAGAACCGAGAGAGATTTAGGGGGAGTTGTTTGGGCTTTGGTTTTGAGTTGTTTGTTTGTTTGTTCTTGGTGAGTTTTTTCTTTGGTTTGTTATTTGTTTATTTATTTTTATTCTTTCTTTCTTAAAGCTAATACAATAAAAGTGTAAGAATGAATTACCATAACACAACAGACCTGCAACTGTGTGTCATAGAAAGTAAGAGAAAGCAGGAAATTCAACTTTAAATTTTTTTTAAACCGATCTGTTCTGCTGTGTTGGAAAATCACATTGTTTGGGATTGAATTTCCTCACGTCATCTGTGTCTGACTTGACTGTATTTCCTTCCTTCGTTTCCTTCCTTCGTTTCCTTCCTTCGTTTCCTTCCTTCGTTTCCTTCCTTCCTTCCTTCCTTCATCTTTACAATGCTGTCATTTTCTCTTATCATTGTGTGTTTTTGGCATCCACTGTTTCTGGGTCTTCAGTCTGAACTACCTTTACAATCTGGAAGAGTACAGCACTGACTATGGTAATCCAGAGTTAAGGTTTAGAGCATCATAGCTGGAGATAACAAGATATTTACAGCCCAAGCCGACTCAGATTGAGCTGTGTGCTCTGTCATTTTCATTTTATGAGCTTGCTCCATAAAACTGTTCCCATATGCTTAAAGTTAGGGATAAACAAACAGGTTCTGATCAAATAAGAAACTGCTCAAATCTTTGCCCAAGGTCCATAATGAACTTTTTTTTTTTTAATCTCTGAAAATATTGTTTATGCAAATTTTAAAATCTTGTCTTGTTTTTGTCTGCTGGATCTTTATTTTTTAATTTAACCTGAGACATATAACCAGAAGGAATTGCTGGTTTATATTAGTTTTGCTTTAATTGAAAGGAGTGCAAGTAGCAGTTTTACAAGCTGCTGTTGTGCAATGCCAGAAAAGGTTAAATGGAGCTCCTAACCAGGGTCAAATACACTCAATTTATAGGGCTGATTTCCAGAGGAGTGGGTCAGTGGATTTGAGCTAAAGCAAGAAACTGCAGAACATTTCCATTGTCAGAGGGACCTGAAATATCAGCACCTTAAACTGTTGCAATCAGCTAAATCTTGCTACCCCACCATTTGACTGTATCAGTATGTTTATTTCCATTGTACACTGATTGTGTGTGTGTGTTTGTGTTTCTGTACCACCGTGGTGTTCTTGTAGTCCTAGAGGACTGTCTAGAGGCAGTTAAAAGCTTTCTGGTATTGAAAAAAAAAAAGCTAGAAAAGATGATAAGTTTTTCCTTTTCTCAGCTTACATAACCCTTTGTACAGTCGAAGTATCATGTCTATTCATACAAAACCGAGGCTGATCGCTGAGTATAAAAGAGTCAAGATGGGAAGAAAGGAAGAGACATTAGTTTTGGAATGACTGCTCTAGCTGGGAATAAAACAAGCTTTTTGGGCATGGACATATTTTTTCAAAGAAAATAATGTGTATCTAGTAGTTTTTCTATTTCTTACTTACCTTGCTTATATATTGCTGTGTCATACAATTCAAATCACTAGATCTAAGCATAAAACCAAATGTAGTCTAACTTGTTTCATGTCACAGTACAATGAACCTGTCTCAATTTAAACACTGAGTCCTAAGAAATGTTTATCTACCTAAACAAACTCATTCTGATTTGACAGTCCTGGAGCCTAATGACTTTGAGGCAAGAAGAAGAAAGTCAGAGAAACTTTCTTATAAATGAATTTGGGCTGTTTTCTTCAAATAGGACACCACAGTGTTAAAGATGAATGCATAAGAGGTTTGACTAGTGTATTTGGATAATATATAAACAAGAGCACTCCTGGGTGCCTGTCAGAAATAAACTTTTGAATCTCTTGAGATTTATGCTTCCCTAATCACCCATTTAGCTTCTGCGTGCTGTAACAGAGATACTGGACAAAGTGCACCTGCAGTGCTGCCAAATGTTCTGCTCCATAAAAAAA
>VXAU01000030.1:80644-93620 GCA_013399695.1 Formicarius rufipectus | reverse complement strand
TGTCATTTTGCCTTTTTTTTTTTTTTTTTTTTTTTTGTAAATCCCTAATATACCTGGCACTGTTTTATAAAAGGCTGAGTGATGCTTTCAGTGATGTTACCTCTGCTCTGTGATGAATGATAACAAACTGCAGCATTTCAACCCTGTATTTGATCTCTACCCACAGAGGCCAGATGGTAACATTTTCTTCCCTTAAAAAAAATTACTATTTCTGACAAATCTGAGCAGTTATGAATTTTGATGTTCTCTTATCTACATATTTCTAATGGGAAAATGAACCATCTATTTTACAAAATAGATAATTATAGGTTTCAGCACTAACTTTCTGGGTTAGTGGGTTAGAGTTGAACATCAAGTAATTTGATTTCTTTTTAATGATTTATTACTAGTTCTTTAGGTTTTTTGACCATTAGTCATTTTGTTTTGTCCCTTTGTTGAGGGCTACCTAGCATCTTGGACTTCCTAATCATTATGTTAAAGAAACTCTTTAATTGTTACAGCTACAACAACCCTGGAACAGAGGTGACCAAAAATGTATTGTGATAATTCTTGTATCTATCCGCCAGTTATCTAGTTCTCATAACCACTATTGTCACAGAAGTTGAACAAAGGCAAATAGTAAACTTTCCTAGCAGCTACAGAGTTTCCAAAGTATAGGGTTGATACTATTATTAAAATATTTTATGGATAAATTCTTTATGTGCATTCCAGGAAAAAGAATTTGTAGAATTGTATATAAGTGCGTCATCTGGTGACATTTACCCTAATAGTATAATTAAGACAGAACTAAATTAAGAACACTCCTAATGGGCTTTTTCCATGTCACTTATTATTTATATCGCTGTTAGCTCTGCCTTTCCTTATATTTCACATTTATATTTTGGAAGCATTGAAACACACTCTGCTAGGCATCGTACATACACATCATGATAGAAATATCTTTACTAAGTAATTTGTAATCTAAAAAAAAACAAAACAAAAAAAAATAATTTTCTCTTATTCTATCCTTATATTCTTCGGATTAAGAAAACAGTCCTTCTGCCTTTAACTGTGTGCTTGTGCCTCTGACTTTTCTGCATCAAAGGAAGACGAGACATGTAGATACACAATGATGAAAAAATTCTTCTGGAGATAAACAGTGTCAGCAGTCCAAGCCTCATCCAGTTCTGGTTAATCTCTCCTAGTGCCAGGTGAATTACAAATGGGAATATGGGCTAGGGGAACCAAGACCTAAATAGTTCCAGGCTTTTTAACCTCTCCTCATCTGGAAACCCTAGTCATTTTCATTGCTTTCCCCCAGACTTTTCTACTCCTGCCATGTTGAGTTGACCAAAAAGGAAGAGAATATTCAAGGTGAGAGTGGACTACACCACTGATTTATCATTCTTCTCTTTATGGTGCCTAGTGCAAATCAAAAAGTTACAGTCACAAAGTAAAGTTGCGGTTTTCAGCTCCTGGTATATACTCCCTGCAAATACAGCCTGTGAGAATCCAAATAAGAAAAGAAAAAAAGAACACAGCTATGTAATGGATATTTAGTAGATCAGAGGGTATTTTGAATTATCTTTGGACAGTTTCTTTCAGCAGATAAATCAATATTCAGCCTCTTCTTTTGTCAGGTTGTGATGGTGGTATGAAAAAATAAGCTTTTGTTTACATCTGAAGATTAAAAGCAGCACTGTGTTAGAATATTCAGTGGAAGCACCATGATAGATAAGATGTCAAGGAGAGCTCTAGGAACTACAACAATGCTTTGAAAAGATAAATAAATATACAGAGCTATCTTCTAAGCTGAAGCCTCATACAACTTCACTTTTAAATATGTATGACCAGAACCTGTTTTGTTCACACATTTGTAAATGTTCTCTTACAAAGCAAATGAGTAGACTGGAATAGATTACCAGTGGAAGTAGCCGCCATACCACAGGGATATTCAACTGCCAAAAGGCAAAAACAACCATGAGAATGAGCTGTAAAAAATAACTCTGAGGCAGTCAGGATTCAAGAAGAATTCTTGTTGAGCTTTAAGTTTTCTATCTCCCCAAATGACTGACTCCAGACTCAGAGGGCAAGAATTTTTTTACTAGAGCTCATCAGCATCCGAGAAAAACAATTTATTTTGCATTTTTGAAAAAATCTCATTTCTGACTATCAGTCTGGTGTCATATTTTTTGCTGTCTGTCTGGTGTCTTGAAAAACTTGTTCAGTGAGTTTCATGTGGCTCGCCCCCCTGTTGGGGCAGTCCAGCAGAGCTAGAGGTGATGGATTGATGAACAAAAATGAACCAACAGATATGGGCAAGAATTCAACCTTGGAAAATATTCTGGGGTCCATTCCTATATACACACTCTGTTACTCAACACGTCTGTGTTGGCTATTTTCAGATGCAACATTCTGGGATAAAGTAGCTTAGGTGTAAGTTAGAATAACAATATTTCTGTGTGGGTTGGGTCTGAAAAGATGATGATGAAAAAAAAGTAATTAGTTTACAGTTCTTCCTTCATGTGGGAATATTATATACATATTGAAGTAGTTCTGCACTCTTAGAACAACATTCCCTCCTGAAAAAAAAACAAACAAAACATCTAAAAGTCTTAACAAATTCAATACCATTGAAAAAATAGTGTACTTCATGAGTATTTATATCTCTTATGTTGCAGGAATTAAGGGTCTCAGTCATATCCTAGAAGAATGATGTCCCACACATCAGTGACACACTAACAAAATCCCTCTGTATCGACAGCAAACCTCAGGTTTCCTTGCAGATCAGTGTAGGTACAGTTAACATCAGAAAACATTTCCATGTTGTATAACTTTACACAAACAGGCTATCAGAGATGTACACAGATTAATGAAATGGGAAAATGTTCTAACAAGTCACAGTGTACATGGAGGGAATCCTCCAGGTCATGTTCATCCCTTAAGTGTGGACTGGGAGACCAGACAATTTGGCTTCTTCCCACTTGCTGAACTTGTTCTGGTTGAGCTGGTCTCATAGTTGCCAGAACTCATTCTATGGGGCAGAAGACTGATACTAAGAAGGTATAGACTTCTGTTGGATCATGGTGAAAGTTGCTCAAATTTTGCTTGACTTCTACACAGACTAAAAAAAAAAAAAAAAAAAAAAAAAAAATTAAAAAAAAAAAANAAAAAAAAAAAAAAAATTATAATAAAAAAAGACAGCTCCTGCCCCAAAGAGTTAATTACCTAAGAAGCATATGAGAGTCAGCAAATGCAGTGCAAAGGGAAAACTGGGAAATGGTACAAGATTCTGTAGTCACAGAGGCTGTCTAGCACTCTGACATAGCTCAGGTTTTGATGGTGGTAATATTTTTATAATAAAATAAAAAAAATTAAATAACTGTCATAGTGCAGAATTCTCTTAGAGAGAACATGCTGTTAGTGAAAAACATTTTTTTTCATCCTTATTTATATTCACTTTAAAAGTACTCAAGGAAACCAAGGTTAACAGATCCTTATTATTTAATCAAAACTCCTTTCTATGATTTTTATTGAAATAAACAACTGATTTCATTATCTATGTGACCTCCAAGACATATATTACAGCTTGCCCCATGCCGTGTTTGTGATATCAACAGAAATGAATAATTCAGACATCTGTCCCAGACGTTGTATTTTTATCACCTTTAAGTAATTTTTGCCTGTGTTTTCACCTCTCTCAGATAGAATCTTGCCCTCTCTTCCTGTTTGCTTTATATAGCCAGAAAACAAATCATTTAAGAACAGAATATTCAGAATTAACATCAGTATTAAACCTGATAATGAAAGCTGTGATTTTTTTGCCTTTTTTTTCGTTAATGTCCAAGCAAGTAATTTCTTCAATGTCCATTTAAATGCAAACTTAGGGAAAACAAATAAACAAACAAACAAAAACCAACAACATCAACAAACAAAGAAAACCAAAAACAAGCAAATAACACAGAAATTTTGAACATTACAGCTTGCGAAATGTAAATTTGTGGTTAGTATGTTGCATATAGAAAGGGGTAAGACATTTCATGTTTGGCAATGTGAAAAGCACCATTAAATTCAACTCTTTTCAGACATATCACATTTCTTGTTCAATCACCAATACTTTAATTTTATAAAGGAGCTGACGTGTTTTTTTCAAATCAGGGTGCATGGAGCTTTCCATGGGCACACAGCTAGAAGTGTGCATCAATACAAAACAGGTTTTATGCTAAACACAGAGCAAAACATTTGGGGAAGGGTTGGGGGGAGGAAAAAAATCCCTCTTGCATCACACTAATTTGCTTCCTAAAATAGTTTTCCATGCTGATCAGGTTTACAAGACTTGAGTCATTTGAACTGATGTATTTGATTCTGTGGGGTTTATTTTTGTTTTGTTCTCTGCATAACACTGTGAATATGGGAAGGGAGAATGAAAAATACTTCATTCCAAGAAGACAGACTGACTCCAAGTGAGCTTTGAAATCTGAAGCAAAATCTTTCTGCGAAGTATTGTGAAGTAGTTTCTGTGTTTCTGGGGATGAGGATACATGGATGGATGGTAAGAAACATGTCTGGTGGACCATTCAAGTTTTACTGAACCAATTGGAGGTTTAAGATAATTCTATATTCATCTGATTAATGAGGAGATACAATAACTACACCAAATAACTTCTCTACTTTTATTTTCACTTGTCTAAAGCTTACAGAAGGTCATACTTGAAACAAGCTTAAAGAAGTATAGAGTCTGTACAAACCAATGCAGTTACCCAGACTTTCAATAATTTAGTAACCCAGAGGAAATCTTATCTAAATCACATTCTTGCTTTTTTGCTCCAGTTTGGTCAGCAGGCTCAAACAATCTGTGGACATGTGAAGCAGGAGAGAGATATGGGTGCTACCTCAATACAACTGATCCTTATATGGTACAAAAGGAGATAAAATATCTTTCCTGTTTTCTTTCCCTTCTAAGTTAAAACACAATGGAGATAAAGCGAGATATATCCCACATGCTTGAACCTTTGATAGAAACCTCAAGGGAAGCAGAAAAAGACAAATATCCCTCTAATGACAGACTCCCTGATAGCACAAATCCAACTAATTTATTTTCCAATACACTCAAGAAAAAAAAAAAAAAAAAAACAGGGAAAAAGAAATAGAGTTTGTGGAGAGGCTGGAAAAAGGACAGGAGTCAGGCAGTAGGAAAGAATTTGGGAGAAGTAAAGAATATTTAATTATGAATTAAGATAACTTCACATTTTGACCTAATGTTGTACTGCCTTTAGATGTACTTTGCAGTTTACCACACAGGCTTTTTCTTTACTCCCATGGTAGGACCAAGAATCAGGGATTAAATTATACTTTGACTTAATCATATGAAATCTTTGGCATATTCTGGAGAGGTTCTACACAAATTTTATTTCAAGGCCTATGCAATTTGTTCATATTCATCTCTCCAGATCTATGCATATTTCAGTATCCTTTCCACACATTAGCAATGCCATTGATTACCTGGGTACCTTTCTCAAGTACTCCATGAAAAGAAAAAAGCAAGAAGTAAAGAAACAAAGAGGAGGCTCTCCAACTTTGAAATGATAAAGTATTGATACCTCAATAACAAAACTTCAATTAATGCAAACAGTGTTCTGAAGAGACACTAAAACTGATTTCCAAGTATATATGGGGCTCAACTGGGCAGATTGCTCATCCAACTGTTAAGAGTTTCTAATGGTTTAGACTTGGTGGCTTTTTTGGGCCTTTTTTTCTTCTTTTCTCCCCAATTTAACCACCTTATGGCTGAATAATTAACTTAATGTCTTAGTTGCAAAACTGTGGTACCGACTTCCACAGAAGGGTTCTGAGATCACCTAATGCAACACATTTTTATCAGAGTCACATGCAACACACGTTATCAGAGATGAGTATTATCTCTTTTTGGAGGATACACTCAGATTCATACAGGGACGTGAGCACTGTAGTTCCCATTATTGTAGGACCTGTCGCTCAGCCCCTGTGCCATCCAAGGTGTAACAGCCTTTTTCTTTGTCTTGTAGCATCATGACAGTGCTAAAGGGAGATGGGAGGGGAAGTGGAGATGGGAAAGACAAGGAACAACAAAAAAGGGAAGACAACTTGTACCTTAGCGATGAGGTACTCCTATGATATAAAAATATTTTTTTATTTTAGTCCTGTCTCTTTTTAGAGTGATGAGATTTAAATGGAGGTAAAAGGATTGTAATTTAGAGCTCTGTACCTTCACCTAAATGCTCAAGTAATAAACTTGGGAGTAAGGCTCACACAATTTCTTTCAGTAATGCCATGCAAAATGAACAGTTTTAATATAGATAGTTGGCAATACAACCAATACCTATCTCTAACATTAAAAAAAAATCTGTAACTGAGAAGGAATTTTTAAGTTCCTTCTTGAAAAAGGTGGAAATTAATCTCAAATCACTTATTTCTGAACAAGTAGGGAAACTATGGATTCAAAGAGTTTTCTCTTCAGCATACTTCCCTTTAGTTACATATTCTGAAGGGCCTGTCTGTCTACTCTGTAAGTCCCAGAAGGCTTTAGAAGTGATTAGATGAAAGAAGGACAGAGACAAGTATGGGAATGACGGAAGTAGAGTAAATTTTGGAAATGTTAATCTATATGACTGAAGGAAGTCAAGATTTAGGCAGCAACTGCAGCAGGTTGCAAGTATTTTTGTGTATCTGGCATTGTAAAGAAAACAGGAATGTTCTGTAATATTTTACCTTCATTGTGCCTAAATCAGTTTCAACACCTCTTTCTGTGCTGTTTATATGTAGTGAAGTGAGTGAAAGCTTCTTCCCCAGGGAAGAAATCAGATGATATAAACAGCTCTCTGAATGGCCTATCAAAAAGTAATGTAACAACCATGTGAGAAAAAAGGCCTAGGTAAGTCAGATTTAAAATCAGTATTTAGGAACATTGATAAACAGAAAATGTTAAAATAAATTATGAAATGTATTAGAAGAAATGAAAGTCAACAAAGGCTGCTTATTTATGTCACTTAGGTTACTGGATTAGAGGATATATGCCTTCTTTTTCTATAAGAAAAAAAATCATGTGTCTTATATTCTGACCCAAAAATGTTAATTTGTTTTAGAATGGCTGGCTTTTTCTTACCTGGACTAAGTTTTCAGTTCAGCCACTGTTTCAAGTGGCTGAACAAGGGTGTTGCGACTTTACATCTTCAAAGATGAGAGAATCGGGGTTGTTCTTCCCTGTGCAGCAGCAGCTGCTACAGGCAAATTTGAGGAGTACTTAAAAAGGTGTCAGAAGAGAAAGAAAGAAAATAAAAAGAGAAGAATGAGAAAACAAACAAACAAAATGACTTCAAAGAGTTTTCAAGGAACAAGCTGATAAATAGTTTATTGTCTACTCTTGCAAGCCCTGATATGCTCCTGGTTTAGTTAATTCTAAGTTCAAATCTATTTAGTACCTATGACCCTGGATGTTGCCATAAGTGTCTTCCAAAATATTTTTTTCAACTGATTCCAACGACAATCTATCATTGTGCATGTTCCTCCTAAGTGCGTGGCAAACTTAAGTTTCTGCACGGTCTAGATTGATAATGTCACCCAGATTCTTGTTGAATAACACTTATCTGGGAGCAGAACATGAGGAAAAACAAAAAAAAGTCTACAAAACAGTTCTCTGCTGCTCAGAATGCATGATTAAAACGGTGTTTTCAGTCTTAGAAATTATATGTTTATTTGCAAGATCTTTCACAAAGTTACATATATGCAAATTACTTGCTCTCTGCTTCACTTTTCTGGCTTCAGGTTCAGGATTTACAGATATGTCTGTTGTAACTAAACTATTTAAATCAAAATGTGTGTATTCAATTGCTGATCAGAACATTAGCCTGGGTTCACACCCTCGGTCTGCCACAAAATACTGGTGAGACCCCGAGCATGTCACTTAGCCTGTATTTTAACTTGATTTTCATCTCCCTGATGTGAACCATAAGCCATATTGTTTCTCCGGGGTGTATGTTCAGTAATATTTTCAGTGAGCTTCTGTGATGGTTTTTCAAACCACATTATTACCTTGATAGATTTTGGATTGAACTGGTGAAGCACAGGAGGTATTTCTATTGTTTAGACAAGTTATCTTTGTCAAGCTGAAAGAAAAGAAGAAGATGAGGGAGAAAATGAAACCTACACCTCACTAAATAACCGGCATTAGGGGTTTTATAGTTTGTGCTGCTTCTCTACAAATGACTGGGATGTTGTTCTTATAATCCTTAAAGTAATTTTCATGATAAGTGCTTGACTTTTCTAGTTAGCTTGAGTTTGCTCTGGGTGAGAAATGTGCTTCACCTTGGGATTAATATCTTTGTTTAATGCATATTGCTGGTTGAATACTGGTGCTGAATGCTTTTCACAGTTTCTGTATGATTTGAAGGCTCTATCTGAATCCTGACCTGCCATTGCTACTTGTGTCTTTTATTTTTCCTTTTAGTAACATTCAATGTTTTGTTTAATTTATTTTTTTCTTTTAGTTTGGCTGGTTTTTGTTTTCTTTTCAGTCTCCCTCCCACCCTACTTTTATTACAGCTGTAAAAATAAAAAGTTATTTTATTGTATACATACACAATTTCTTTTAAAACTTTCTCACTCATGACTGACTAATCACTACTTGGGTATATGGGAATCACTCTCAATAATGTGTTTTAAGAAGAGTATAAAACTAGAGTGGAACAAAGAAAGAAATATTCACCACAATACAATATGGTGTTAAGATCTCAGTAGCATCTTAGTACAGGTAATATTTTCTTTGCTGGCATGGTTATAGCTGTATTACGTGCACACAGGCACACACACCCCCAAACACAGCCCATTTTACCACCTCACATTTGTCAGGAATATGATTCCCCTAATATATAAGTATTTACCTACATCAATGGCTGGATAAGCATCTCCATGTCATTTGCATTTCAGGGAACAACCTCAGTGGGGTTCTGCAAACTCTGGTCCTGCACAGCTGTGGGCATCTGGACTGCACTGGAGGTCTTTAGGAGATGTTTAAGTATGATCGTCACCAGGTTTAAGTACACCAGGAAAGGGAACACCAGATGATTCACTGAAAAAGTGCACTCTTAATTTGAACTGAAATATTAATGCAGACAAACTTTCAGTTTGTTTTGGAATTCACCTGTTTCCTTTTATATAAATCCTTCCTGGACTTGCAATAGTGTTTTAGCATTACACTTCTATTTAGATACCAAACGAACATCAATTTTCATAAGAATTAGAACAGATTTTAAAGGCTAAAGGTTAGAGGCTATTATTTCACTCTGCCATATTTTCTTGTCACATTTAAGTTGAAATCCTCTGTCCTCACCACAAGGATTAAGAAATTCCCTCCTCCTAGAAATTCTGAAATTTTTCAGATTCTTTTTTTCTGTCAATCATTGACATGCTTTTTAGTTGCACACAGACGTACATACCAAATCTCCCTGTGGATTCATATTTAATTAATTTTAATTTTATTTCATTACTCATCATATGTACTTATTCACCTTTAATTTAACAGACAGAAAAATATGGATCAAAGCAATAAAGTTAAATTAATATTTTTCTTCCTTTCCAAGATGATATAATTTAACTTATGAAAACTGATAGAGATTGTCTAAATGCAAGGAGAGAGAAGTGTATCTTCCAGTGGTGTGTCATCTTCCTAGTCGCAGTCATTAGCCAAAGATTAGAGCTCTACAAACTGAATCCACAGACGTTTTTTGGTCTGTGTCCTTTACTGACTCATGGAATCACAGAATGGTTTAGATTGGAAGGGACCTTAAAGATCATAAGTTCCAGCCCCCTGCCATGGGCAGAAGTGTCACATTGGTCTATATCACTCCAAATTTAGATGTGATTCTGTGATGTATTTATGGACTGATTTTAGATTTATTTTTATTCTTTTGAAAATGGTTTTCTTAAATTTTTTAGGGTTTCCTCCCTTCCTTCTTAAAACCCCATCTTAAAACTCCTATGAAGTGGCATCTTTTAAAGTTCTCTGGACTACAAAGCCACATGAAATGTCCTCCAGTCACACCTGCCCCTCACACTGATGGCTTTGGAAAGCTGTCTGCGCAGGTGTCTCAGCCACAGAGGACAGTCTGAAGCCCAAGGTCTGGTTTGTTTTTCATGACTGCCACAGAAAGCATTTTTCACTTGCAGTTTTAGGAGAGTTCTTGTAGGTGCCAGTGAATGCATCCTAAGCCATTCAGCAGCAGCCCCCTCTACATCTATTTCTCTATTGTTTTGTCTCTTTTTATGGTTGCCTGTTTCTCTGCAGGTAGCTCAGCGATTAGTGAAGCAACCGACTCTGCCTTTTTCAGCTCATCTCAGGGTTCCAGGCAAAACAAGCCCATTTGAAGCCGAGCCCGACGCTTGCAATAATTCCCCATATGTTGATTTTCACACCAGCCTTGGGTGGCTGCACCTCATTATTTGATTTTCTCTGCATCAGTTTTGTTTGTGCGAGCTCATGCATGTGTGTCTGTGCATGTGTGGCTTTTTTCTTTCTAGTTTGAAGTCACTCTGACCTAAATAGAGGAAAGTGTGGGTGGCAGTTCAGTTGAAGGTGCCACTTCAAAGATTCAAAAGGCTACAATCTGCAAATAAGTGCTTTAAGGGAGGGGAGAGGGGGAGAAGACATCCGTGTGTATTCAGGGATGTCACTTCTGACAGGACTAACAACAGATGAACCCCAGAGGCTCTGATTTCTTAGGGCATTACACCCCACATGTCTCTGGAGCTTAGGGGGTGGATTTTTAAAGGACTCATTTGCATATCACTAGATCTAATGCACTTAAGTTTATGACTTAGTAAAACTGAGCTGAAAGGGAAATACCACAAAAAGAAGATAAATTATTCCTCTTAATTAAACGAAGAAAAGGTCTCCGTTTCTCAGAGATCATTGGGAAAAAAAAGAAAAAAAAAAGAGGGCGGGAGGGAGGCAGGAAGGAAAGGAAAGGAAGGAAGGAAGGAAGGAAGGAAGGAAGGAAGGAAGGAAGGAAGGAAGGNAAGGAAGGAAAACCAAAGCATTCTTGGGATTTGCAGTTGTCTGTGGTTAAGAAAGACAGTTATTTACTTTAACCTGTTACTACTATTAAGTAGAAACCTGTCATTTGGCACACATCTAGTTACTGGTGTGTTTAAAGCAGTCAGTTCTGACTTTCTGTGAGCTTAAAGATAAATAAGAAAACATTTTAAAAAGTGCATGTGGGCAAGATGTGGCTTAGACTTGGCCACAGAGCACTCCACAGCTTTCTAGTTGTAAGTTGAATTTATCACAGCAAGTTCATATTTACATTTCCACTTTGCCTCTAAACTCCTTTGGAACACCAAGTGTTACTTGTCTTTCTGCTCATGTTTTCCTGTCAGTCTCTCAGATAATAATTTTCAGTCTGTAAATCACTTGATGAAAAATTATTGTTCAGGAAATTAGTTCTGAAAATAAGTTTTAGAAGCCAGAACTGTAAAACTAACACTCAGAAATGTGCTGGTTTGCTGGGAGAGAAGGGAACTGTAGCCTTCAGAGCTGGGTGACCGAGACAAGCCCAAAGCTCATCCCAGCCACAGTGACTCATTGTGCTGCAGGCCTTAGAGCACAGCTTAAAGTGATGTGATATGACTGACCTTTAGCTACAGGTGACCCCATTTCAAGGGCCATTTTAAAGTGACCTCTTAAAAATAACCAGAGTGTTTCCAGAAGGTCAGGGAGGTGATTCTTCCTCTTTACTTTGCTCTTGTGAGACCCCAACCTGCAGTGCTGCATCCATCTATGGGGTCCCAAAAGTGAGGACTTGTTGGAATGAGTCCAGAGGAGGCTACTAAGTTGATCACAGTGCTGAAACACATATCCTGAGAGGGTTGGAGTTGTTCAGCCTGGAAAAGAGAAGGCTCCAGAGGAAAGATGCTCCTTTAGCATCTTCCAGTACCTAAAGGGACGCCTAGAGAGTTTGAGAGGGAGTTGTTAAAGGGCATGTAGTGATAAGACAAGGGGAAATGGCTTTAAGCTGAAGGAAGACAGAATTAGACTAGATATTATGGAGAAACTCTGCGTGAGGGTGGTGAGGCACTGGCAAATGTTTCCCACAGAAGCTGTGGATGTTCCATACCTGGAAGTGTTCAGTGCTCAGAGTTTGGAGTAACCTTCTAAAACTATAACACTGGTCTAGTGGAAGGTGTCTCTATCAATGACAGGGGGTTGGAACAAGATGGTCCTTGAGGACCCTTCCAACCCCACTCATCCTGGGATTCCATGAGTGAAGCTGTCTTCTGGGTCATTCTTCCAAACAACTTGTCTATGCCAATCTATGCCTTATGAGTCTGATTTTATACTGAGATATTTAATTTTGCATCTTTTTATGTATATATAAGGTTTGATAATACAAACAAGTTATCACTAAATAAGGTAGGGTTTCAGTTTACAATAAAACTGATGGTAATTGCTTATGCATGATCTTTTAGTGGTAAGGAAAAACTCTCTCACACTTGGGAGAGAAATGCAAGTTGAATGACAATTGTAACAGAATAAGAACATATACTTGGGTGGATACCCATCTACCCCATATTTCAGGTTGTGCTGTCTTGTTTGTCTTTCCTTAAACACAAACACACAAAATGCATTAAAGCACAATTATATTAAGGCTAGCAGTTTAAGCATTCTCATGAGCTGTGGGAAGTGTAAGTCGAATCTTTCTAACACAAAGAAGCAACATCTGTGTAAAACAAAAAAGATGAAAACTGACTGCAGTCATCAGTGCTCAGTACTGTCCCATTGAGCTTCAGAACAGGAGAGGCTGTCACTTGCACAAAATCCAGCACAGTCATCTAAGCAGACAGAGGTGAAAACAGCTGCTAGACTGCTTGCCTATGTCAAGACAATGGCTTTGGCTGTATGCAGTAATGAAGTTTTAAGGAGCCCTGTAAGTCTTGTGACAGAAAAAAAAACAAACAAACAAACAAA
>VXAU01000030.1:42751-80606 GCA_013399695.1 Formicarius rufipectus | reverse complement strand
AAAAAAAAAAAAAAAAAAAAAAAAAAAAAAAAAAAAAAAAAAAAAAAAAAAAAAAAAAAAAAAAAAAAAAAAAAAAACAAAAACTGGAAATGCCTATGAATACTGAGTTGCCTTGGCAGTTATGATAGGGTTTTGTGAGACATTGTGATAGAGTTAGGTGCTTAAGGTATGCCTAAAGTTCAATTTTTCAGTCTAGGTTGTTACAGATATGAGTCTTACTGGCTCTGCTCTTTTGCTCTGAACAAAATTTCTCACACACCTACATCATTTTGATAGCCTCCTACACATCTTTGATCCTTTGCACAGTATCTCTTTAGGCTAAAGAATGAATAACGTACATCCATACTTCCCTGCATTTGAATCTTACAGGCAATGAAGAAGAGAACATTAATTCCCATCCATATTCCTGATGGCTTCAGTATCGTTTATTTCCTACCAATCCTACCAACTCTACTGCCACTGTCACTGGCAGTGCAACCCACTGCTCACTCAAAAAAACCCAATACACTACTCCTGTGCATTGTTACTGAGTTATGTTGTCCATCACAGACACAGAGCTGACAGCAACACTGGCTTGTCTACAGAGTGAACTCAGCAGCCAAGAGGGAGGGAGATTGATATCTCTGCATCATGAAGTTTTGGCCAGCTGAGTGCTTCTGCAGTATGACAAGACCTCAGCAGCAGCTGCTGGAGATACTCTGTTGCTCATGTTTAGCAAAAAACTTTTGGTGGCATAGTAGACTCCCTCCTGCCATGGTTAGACAACAAATTATAATTATTATCATTATTATTGTTGTTGTAGTTATTTCTTATTTAGTAAGTGCCAACTGGACTCAGTAATATTCATATCTGTTAAGTGGAGGGAGAGGAGTTACTGTAATGTGCACACAGACAGCACTGTAGCAGCACAAAGACACTGCAGGTTTGTGGTCATTTGTTCATAAAGGAACAGGTCTTGCAGAGGTCACTGTAGAAATATTTTCTAAATGCAAGCTTAAATGGAACACACTGTAAGGAGAAATACTGTCCTAATATATAAAAAAGTGATAAAAACTACTTTGACGGTCACAATAAATAGGGAGGGTAAAAGGATTCTTAGATGTATTTTCTCTCCTGGAAGAATAAGGAGAATGAGGCAGAGGAATATGCACCTGGAAAGGATGACTGCTGAGCTCCAGAGATCTCAGTAAATATGATTCCATATGGTAATGCTCATATTGTGACCAGTCATCCCGGAACAAAGCAGGGAAAATATTGCTACTGAACCCTAACATTACCACTTTGTGTTGGGGTGAAAGGCTACATGAAGTAAAAGATCAGACTCTATATCCATAAAAAGCCCAGAAATATTGCAGGGAATTATTTTTCTGTCTGCTTTGCCTATTGGTGTTTTAAGTTCTTTGAAACTGGAACTGAATTTATGGAAGTAGAGATTCTTAAATCTCTCATCCTGCTTTGAAAGTCTCAAACTGCTGTAGTGCAAATCAAATCAGTTAATTACCAAAAGCAGCATTTTTATGCTTTTAAACAGCAAGAGGTTGAGATACAGAGTATTCCACATCAAGTATTAAAAAAAAAAAAAAATCTACATATTGAAATAGTACCATCTTTTTATCTGATTTTTAATTCCTGAGTTTATCCTACGATGCCTTGTCTATCCATCCTTTCAGGATGTTTTTATGTTCTTTGAATACATGTATTCCATATGGTTAATTCCATATTCTTCTAGGGTCACCTCTTCAAAAGTCCTTCCTGAAGCATTTCACTTTCCTCACCCTCAACCTTTTCTCTTTTTCCCAGCTCCCAACTTTCCAATTCCAGTTACTCACACAGTTTTAAGGATTACAGTCTCATTTTATTTAATGGAGTGTGCACAGCTATATTTCATTATTGCCAGAAAAATCCATATGCCATATTTTTAAAAATAAATCCCCACTAGAAATGTTAGAAACCTTACAGACTTTGATTGAGTTGCCCCAGGTCAAACTGAACATCTGGGAAAGAACTTCTGCCTCGGAAATGGTTGTGCATCCTTGAATACTCCAGTGGCCTCACTCTCGGAATAGGCTTTGGTGAAGCTGTGTGTAAAATACAAGGATATCATTAAATATTTCTGTATGTGGAACCCTTCTTTTCTCCTACCCTGTTCTGTCAGCCCAACAGTGTACATATGCCATTGTGATACTAGTTTAATATTAATACACATATCAATAGAAGATGGTTAAATAGTGTTTGCCAGATACATAATTTTGTAAATGTTGGATTTTTCCTCTTCCTTTTGGCATTGTAAACTATTCACAAATCAGTTGTTAATCTATTCAATGTTTAAGGATAAGAGTCTGAGCCAAAAGCCCTTTGAAGTCAATGAAAAAAATTCCATGGACTTCAAAGAGCTCTGGATCAGCCCCTAACAGAAAAAGATCACAAACAAACACATATTAGACTATCAAGTTACTTATAAAACAGTTTGCATATCTTTAGACACGGTAAACACATTGCTGTCATAGCAATTAAAATCTCACATCCAAAATCTGAATATTAAAATAATCTTTTAAGGAGATCATCTTATTTTCTGTCCGGAGAGGAAATGTAAATCAAGATAAGGAACAAATGGATTGATAATACATACCAGACACTGTATGTGCTTTACATGACTATATATGAAGGATCTAATAAAAACAAGACCTTGAATGAATACATTACACAGTGCCATACAGGTTCATTTAGATGATTCATCATACTGTAAGTTTTGAAAGGCTATAAGAGTTTGAAAATAATCTTATATTTGTAACATATTCTTTCTCCACTCTTTTGTATGACATGATATATATAACTTGTCATATTCTCCTTTTAATACTTTAAATATATGAAATTAGTTTAAAACTTCTGTTTGAGAATTTTCTTCTTAATATTCCTGCTGTCTCAAAACCTTATATCTCAGTCTCAATATCATGGTGTAGATCCACTGCTAGAGATTCCCTGTAGAATTCTAAAGCTCCAGGATTTGAAACTTAGTGATTATTATCTGGAAGAATTCAAAGTATTTATTTTTATGCTGTATATTTAAAATGGATACTGATATGGGTCCTATCTTTACCAGAAAGTCACATCCTCAGAAGATACTGTAGCTATGTAAATGGAGAGACTAATCCCCTTTCCGTTGCTGTCTAGAAATTAGGTAAGTGCATAACTAGGGGAGAATGAAGAGAGAAGTGGACACAGAGAAGGATGAGAAAAGGAGAACTACTTAAGCAGGTAGTTTCAAAAGATGATTTTAGCATTCCCAAGCCAATCACCTTTTCGAAAATGAGGGAAATTTTTGTCCAAACCTCCATTTTTGGCTAGCATCGCTTTCAGCAGAGTAAAACCAGTTTAACATAGTTCATTCATCTCATCCTAAAATACTGTAAGTGAATGAGTTGAAGCTTGCTCTTGGATAGTACAGAGTGAGAAAACTGATAGCAATAGGAAGCATTTTCTCTTACAATTAAGTGTTGAAAAATACTAACCAAGATTATGCAAAGTGAAACATAACTCTTAAAACTCTTCTAATAGCAACAGGGCAGGCAGATGCCACATCACCAGCTGGGTTGCATATATGCATCTATAAAGGTGTATATATATTTATATAATACTTATTTTCCATTGAAGGGCAGTATTAAAACATGTGAGGAATTGAGAAACCTTTCCAAATTACACTCTTCCAAAATGAGAAAAAAGATGAACTGATACAAGAAAATGTCACAATGCTGCAAACATATAAGCTGTAAACTACCAGTTCCCATCTGATCACACATCTTAGAAAAAAGACTGAATCACAGGCATACATAAATCTCTGGGACAGGGTTCAGCAAAGAATATTTTATATAACAGACGTTTCAGTATAACATCTTAAGTGCTTTGAAGGGCTGCCTATACACCAACATATTTAAGTACTTGTTTGCTTAGAAGTCTATGTTGAAACATTTTTAAATTCTAAAGTTTCAAGGTTCTTTCTCTATGAATGTGAATGTTTCATTGAGATTGCTTTGAGACTATATGATTAAAGTTTAGCTTGTGCTTAACCTTTACTGAGAAACAATCGAGTTAACAGAAGTTCAAGTTCAAAATCCTAGAAAGGAGCTTGTTCCAATTTTCACTCTTTTTTTTTTCAAAAAAGNAATAATTGGCTTCTCAAGCTGGGATTTTCCCATTCCAAACTGAGCTGTTGTTACCTCCAGGTCTGGTGCTTTTCTCTTCTCATGCTGTAAATACAAGCTTTTGAAAAAAAAAAAAAAGAAGAAGAAAATGAAAGTATGGTGCAGCATTTTCTATATGGTACTTCATTTTAGTGGTTTACATCCTCATTTAGTTATTTTGTTTTCCTTTTTTCCCTGCTTTTCTTCTTTTTCCTTCCTTAGCCCTATACCTGTCCCCATCCCCAAGAAGGACTAAGTGGAAGAGATAAAAGAAGAGAAGAAAGAAAAAATATAAAATTTTGAAAGGGAAAAAAAAGAGGTTTCTTTCCAAATAAAGATGCATTTCAAAGAAGCAAAATTAAAACTTCAGAAAAAAAAAATCAAAACACCTTCTCTTTGGAAAATATTTTAATTGTACCCATTTATGTCTATTGCCTTCCCATAAAGCAATATAGTTTTCAATTCCTTTATGTACTTTTTTCTGTCTATAATATTCAAGACTGTTTGAAGCAATGAACATTCAGAGAGAAGTACAGTGTGTTTTTGACATCAAGCCGTGCTTAGCACGAGCTTCTGCTAAAATGTCCTTAGCTACTAGCACTCTGCTCATCATAGTCTGAGAGGAAAAAAAACTTTCCATTTGCTAAAATAAACATTTACTTAATTTCCCTTGTTAAATTTAAACCATTCCCCATTTTAAAACTTCTCACTGATTTTACATTCACTCCTTTGATGTAAAATCATCAGCTACTGATTTTACATCTGTCTTTTAGTTGCTGCTGCTGCTGAGCTAACCTCAGCGACTGGCATATTGTACCAAATTAGGATTTCTCCCACTATGGCAGCTGTGGATAGAACTGAGACAGGCTGATACAACAGCTCCAGCCTCACTGTTCCTGCAGACGCTGCAAAGAAGCAAGCAATGAACAAAAGTTACAAAACATTAGCACAAAATACCACTGTACCACGGACAGAGGGAGATGATCTTTCTTTGACTGCATTTTCTTGTGTGCCTTGTCTCTGGTGCCTTAATGCAAAGTCATTAAATAAAATGTAAACCTCCTGGGTGAGATTCATCTGCCCAAATGCAGCTGTTGACATCTGAGGCTGTCACCTGAGTCTCTGTAATCGATGGAGAATCAAGCACGTTTAAGGCACAATTCATCTAATCCTAAGGTGCAAGTCAAAAAATAGGTCATTGAATTGTACCCTAAATGTTCCTATTTCTCTTTATTAACGGAAAGAGAGACTGAAGTATGGACTCCCTTACATTTGTACTCTACAGACACTTCACACAAGGCAAAATGATTCCCACCCCTAGGCCTGGCCATGGAAAGGGCTCAGCTGAAGTGAAAGCTGATGAATAATTAAAGCTCAGTGCAAGACCGTATCCTCAGAGACAAAGTGCTCTGAACCAGAGATGATCATCATCCACAGCGACCACATAAGGCTCCCATGGATTGTGCTGTGGTGCTGCAAGTTATGAGCAATGATTTTCCACAGTAGGTTCAAGAGGAAGCAAATGAGAGTTGTGTAAGAGATATTGCCTGAGCATACCAAGAAACTTGTGCACTTGAAGAGCTCTGAAGCCCCTGATCTTCTAAATGAACTCAGGAAAGTCTCATAGATTTTGGGAAGGTAGATAGCTTGCCAAGACGATCCATAATTTTTCTTTTTAATAGCTGTATATTTACAAAGAGAATGCTTCTTAATGTTCATAGCAGATGCCTCAGAATTAATTGGAGAAAAATAAACCATGTGAATGTATCTATTTTTTTTTCCTTGCTTTTTAACACATTCTGCATCACTGACAAAACACTACAGATGGTTTAATCTATTCTTACGGTTGCCACAGACTCAAAACCCTGTATATTTTCCTTTCTGAATCTCAAAGGATAGAGTAAATGTGGACATTTGGCCAGTGACATGTAGGTATCATCTGATGCAATTAATTTTATTTTCTCCTTGTCCCTTCTCTGAAAGAATAGTTCTAAGAAATGGTGCTTTCTGAGATTAAAAGTAAAATTTATTATTATAGCTCATAGATATATTACAGACAGTTATTTAAAATATTTATAGATGTAAGAATCATTTATTTGTTACATATGTGAGTGAAACACATCACAGTGCAAGAGGACTAATAAAGATTTATCTCCTTTCCCTGAAAATTTGATATCCTATACTTTCCATTTTTTGTCTTATTTTTCATAGAGAGAAGAAAATGTTGAAACAGCGAGAAAAAGAGATGAAAATGAGTGAAATGCTTTCCATTCTGTTTAATAAAATAAATTTCTAAAATAGCCCTATAAGCCTGTATACTGCTTCTGTAGAATGAGGGAAAAAATATAGGGAAACATTAGATGAATTCCCTTATTAAAAAAGATGCATTTGTTTTTTATTTTTCCAGTTATGTTAACTCTTGCAAAAGATAACTGCAACTCATGCATTTGAGCTGAAAGAATCTGATCAGTACCATGTGCTAACCAACCTCGACACTAAGATATTTAGGGCAGCTGTCAGAGGCACCACAACTTTCTTCTGTGTTTCTTTCCAGAATTAATTAGCAGAAGAGCAGCCTTTAATACACGTGTTCTTGCCAAGATGAACTTGGAAGGAATCTTACTCTATTCCCCACTACTGCCTGTTCCCAGTAAACCTCTGGAGGAAAAAAATGTGCAAATTCTTAAGCCATCCACCTCCTGTTATAGCAGGTGTAAGCCAGGAGTTACAAGAGATAACATATAGCAAATCTTCTTGGTGTAACAAAAGAAGTCAACCACTTTGGAAATACCTGGCTTCAGAAATTCATGCAATTTAGCTATTTCTGTTGATTGCACTGAAAATATATTTACTTACTTTGAGTACTAATTTAATTTTCTTTAGTTGCATTCACAATGCGAATCTTAATTACTCCCTTGTGGCAAATAGTTTTAGGAAGTACTACAGAGGTTTAAAACTCCACCTGTAAGTCTGTGCTTGGAGGTGAGGACCACCTGGACAGCCATCAGTCTCCATTTGCCTCACAGGCTGACAGGACTCCCTTGAGAATTTTCAAGACTTCCCCCCTGACTTTGGGTAATCCCTAGAACATCAACAGTCTTTCTCAATACTTAAGCAATCTCTTTTCTTTTGTCTTATCCTTAAACCAAGGGGCTCAGACAAAGAAAAGGTAAAATATAGCCAAGATGACTTAATGAAACTTACTGAAGTAAGTTTGAAACTTGAATCGGATTGAACCTGGTGCAGACACTTGGAATAACTTGCCTTTTAACTGAACAGGTGACTAAACCAATTCAGACAGCCTTACTTTTACTGGAATTGCTTCACTGTTGTCTCATTTTATTGCAGTGGGTCCACATACTTCTCGGGATTTTTTCAGACTCACTCAATCCAATTTTAGTTCCATGTGTATTTTCTCTGTACTCCATTGTCCGACATTAATTTTTCCCCCTAAACTGTTTTACTATTATTATTTCATTTTTCCTGTTTGTGCAAATAGACACATTTAAGGAAATTTTTCTAGACATAAGTAGTCAAGGAAGTGGTAAAATCTCTTGTTTTCATTCAGATTCGGAAGTAATTGCCATCATAGTCAGACTTCAGCTAAGATTGCTACAGTCCAATTCATTTCATTTAAATTTAGCTGTCTACAAATTATTTTTTTCCATCAAAATTGGTTATCTAGGCTTCTTTGACAATAAAAAGATAGATTAACATCCTCATAGCAGTTAAACTATTTTTAAGATTTTATTATTTTATTTTAACTTTATGTTAGGTTATTTTGTTTAATTTTTTAGGATTGGATGAGTCATCAAGAGGCAAAATTATTGCTCTACCCTGACTGTAAAGGAAATTTGGACTAGGCACCTTTTTAGTCTAGGCATCCAACTTAGAAAACTAACCTTCAGTGAAATTAATCCAATGCCACAGACAAGAAGACACAGAAGAATTCCATTTCACTCCTCTCATAAAAAAAATACTTGCATTTGACTTGGTTGTTTATTCTAGTAGCTCCATTTGTCTTTTCTTTTGTGTGTGTGTGTGTGTCCACCTGAGATTCCTCTAATAAAACTATATCATTCTTGATAAACTTATTCTAAAGGTCTTGCAGTAGTTAATGGTGTAGTTCTTATGTAGCTGTTCTTTTGGCCTTGTTGTTCTAAAGCACAGTCCTCAATGCAATCATGTCAGAAAAAGGAAAACGTGATCAACTACCCATGACACTCAGGATTTGACAGTGTCACAAATGTTGAGTAGCAGATTTTAACTGCCTGTCTCTCTTCCTCTCCTACCACACCCTTTCCCTAAATCTGTGGGTACTTGATGCTACTTAGGTCCTGCTTTCCTCTATTTTTTTTCTTTTCCTTTTTCCTCCTCAATTTCCATGCCTAATGAGCCTGAGCTGAGTTAATAATGGATGTAATAAGTAATGACTCATTGTTTTGGGGCCTGTGTGTCTCTGTGTGCAGTGGAAGAGGAAGCCAGGTCTCCGATGCTATTTGTTCTGCCATGTCACTTGCCGCCAAGCAATGCCACTCATCAATAAAAGGCAAGATGACGGATGAGTTCATTTAATGGAATTCCTCCGAGTGAGCTGCAGCCACTGTTCTTCAGTAGGGTTGTTCTTTCAGTCTCTCTTTCTCTCTCTCCATCTCTCTCCCCCCACCCACCCCAGTTTTTTTCTTTTTTTCTTTTTTTTTTCTTTTAATAATATTCAGGACAGTTGGAAAGTGTGGCTGGCTGAGAGGGCTGCCATTCATGCCAGCAGCTCCTTCTGCTCTTAACAACTGCTATCCTAAATCAAATCAAGAGCTCTGAGCAGGGAGATTAGAACAGCACCACCTGATAATGACATCTTATAGAATCACCATCCACTCTGTCCCTTCCCCTCTCTCCTGTCACTGGTCAAGGTAGGTGTGAAGGGAGACTGGTTAAGCATCTCAGAAGGAAAAGGTTTTAAGTGTTCCCAGTATGGCCCTGTGCATGCTGAACAGCTAAAACCATCCTGTTCCTTTGGAAAAGTATCAGGGTTTGTCTTCATGCCTAATCTACAGCACTGCATGTTTCCAAGGCCAGATTAGCTAAACAGGGTATTATTTCATCTCTCACATGCATGCATCTTCTCAGAACAATGAATGAGATTTGTTTCTGTGTGTTCACAGGTTCTTCTCCCCCACCTGCTTCTTCTATTTTGCCCTTCTTTAT
This sequence comes from Formicarius rufipectus, assembly GCA_013399695.1. NCBI lineage: Eukaryota > Metazoa > Chordata > Aves > Passeriformes > Formicariidae > Formicarius > Formicarius rufipectus. The sequence goes on along the minus strand of VXAU01000030.1, from coordinate 71,223 downwards.
CTTTTAATTCCAAAGAGTGATTCTGGTACAATCTAGCAGGTTACTTTTTACCATACAATTTTTGCAGGTGTAAAATGCTGTAGGACCAGATTCTCAGCTCAGGAGAAGTAGGAGAAATGCACTTAGATCTGAACTTTAATGAATCTGTGATCCCATTAAATTCATCAGGTTATGTTTAAAACATATTGACTAGAAGAAAAATCAGGAGAATTTTACCTAAAATTCTTACAAAATATACATTTAACTTTATTTTCTAAGACTGTCCATTTTACTATGAAATGCTGTTGAGCAAGAAGTGAAGTTGCTTCCTTTCCTACTAGCATACATAAAGATAAAATAATTTGTTCCTGTTAGTTTTTTATTGTTTCCTGAAAAGTAACATTGCACTGAATGAATATTTTTCTAAAGCTGGACTAAGAATCCTGTCTATTCATTTTAATTAGTTTATGTTTCCCAACACCATACTGTGTTGCCTTTTTATCTTATATACATATGTACATATTTATAATGGGAGAGCGTGTATATTAATGTAAAACAAGTAGTAATGCTCTAGTTGTCTATAATTCCTGGGCAGATACACAACTTGGGTGTCATGGGTTTCTGTACCTGAATTTTAGTAGAAAGTAGAAGTACTTTAGTAGAAGTAGAATTTAGTAGAAGCTGCTAGAAGTTTCTCCTGTCCTGTTGAGCTAATTAAAATTATAGGTACGCCTCTGTGATACATATTCAAGAATTTGAGTGTTTGCACAGTTGAAAATTCCAGCTTTGAGATAACAACGCAGACAGAGAGAGACCAAGGTCAGAAGAGCAGGAGGAGGCGAAGGAAGAACCCCATGCTGGAGCAGGGTGGGGGAAGGACTAAAAGTTATTTCCCCCCCCACCTCTCCCTGAAGCCCGTGGAGATCTTTTGGGGTTTGGAGACCCCCTGCAGCCCTTGGAGCTGCAGGTGGATGCCTGAAGGAACTGTTGGCCTGTGGGAGACCCAGGATGGAGCAAGATCCTGGAAGGGACCAGTCATGACTCCTGGAGAAGGAGACGCACCTGGAACAGGTTTTTCCCCCAGTAGAAGTGTTGCCCGTGGGGTGGACTCATGATGGAGAAGTTTGAGGACTGTCTCCCATGGGAGGGACCCCACAGGAGCAGGGGAAAGATTAAGAGCTGTGGCCCCCCTGCAGACCATGGTGGAGCACGTTGTCCCAACTGCAGCCCACGGAAACCATCGGGGTGCAGAGACCCGACTGCACCCCATGGAGTGACCCACAGGATGAGACCAATGCCAGCAGCATGACCACCACCTGCGATATTCCCATTCCCTTCTCTCTCCATCTGCTGGAGGGAGGGAGGAGTGGGAGGAGTGTTCTTAAGACTGATTGATTTCTTACTTTTTAGTTTTATTACTTTTAGTTTTAGTTCTTATCTTGTTAGTAATAAATTTAAGTATTTAGCTACTCTGAGTTTGTTTTGCCATTATCTCTCAGTTGTTTTTTTACCTTTTTTTCCTTTTTTCCCTTTCCCTCTGGGAAAGGGTGGGGTGAGAACCTGGAGGTTTGGGTGGACACTGGGTGAAAACCACCACATTGGGCGAGTATCAGTTGTTTCATTGACTATAGTGTCATTGTACTCTAGCTTGAGATATATTTGGGGAGAAAACCCCCAACATTTATTTTTAACACTGGATTTTTATAGCATGATGGTTAGGAGTCTGATCACAGAAAGCAAATGAGCTAAATATGCTGCAAGAAAGTCGAGATTACAGACAGCAAACTTACTCTGTCGTGCCTTAAAGTTTTCCAGGATATGGGAGCTGGTTCTCCACTCTTCTTTGCTCCTGAGAGACCCCATCTGTAGGTGCTTCATCCAGTTCTTGGGGCCCCAAGATGAGAAGGATGTGGAAAAGTTGAAATGAGTCCAGAGGAGGCCACCAAGATGCTCAGAGAACTGGAGCATCTCTGCTTTAGTCAGGCTGGGGAAGTTGGAGTTGTACAGCCTGGAGAAAGAAGCCTGTGGGGACATCTTAGAGCTCCTTCCAGTAGCTAAAGTGACTCCAAAAGAGCTGGAGAGGGACTTTGGGCATGGATATGTAGTGATAGAATTAAGGGGAATGGCTTCAGATTGACAGAAAGAAGGGTTAGATCAGATAGGGAGACATTTTTACAGTGTTGAGGCCCTGGCACAGGTTGCCCAGAGAAGCTGTGGCTGCCCCTGATAGTATTCAAGGTCAGGTTTGATGGGACTTGGAGCAACCTAATCTAGTGTTTCTGCCTGTGGCAGCTGAGCTGGAAATATGTGATTTTTAGGGAGCCTTCTAATCTAACCCAACTGAACTCAATCTATTCTAGGATTCTGTGGTTCTGTCAGAATAGCACAGGAGTATGTAATGAAAAAACATTCTTTTGATTAAAAAGATGATGCTCAACTTCAAGAGACTCATGTACATTTAAACCGCAGATTTGGCAACTTTTCATGTCAATATAACTGTTTTTTAGTATCAAAAATCTGGGAATGAGAAACAATGTCCCAGTGTCACAATTGGCAAAAGACAAAAATTTCAAAATCAGAAAGCTTTGTCTTTATTTGTTTATCTTGACAGTGCATTGGACATCACTGAGAATACAACATAGTTATGAACTGTCATCAGTCAGTGGGAAAAGGGTAAACAATACTGTGGTGAATTAATTAAAAGGAAGCTCTCATGGAAGGAATTATTTTCTTCAGTCTGTAGCATATCTAAGAGTACTAATTAATATCTGTTCTCTCAAGCAGTCAGCATGGGAGTTTGTTTTATATTTCCTAGAGCATGAGTGCACACTAGGCTCAGTCAAGCTACATTAAAAGACTGTGGGTTTTTTGAGAAGTGTATATGTAGGTAGCTTAACAGGGAATAAAGGAGGATATTAAATATCCCATAGGGTAAAAGTGTATTAAATAACCTATATAGTAATATACAAAAAGTATGTTAAAAATCCTATGGTGTACAGACAGCCAAGAAACAGATTAACAGAGCATTACATTTTATTGTTGAGCACAAATGTTCCATTCCTTTCTCTGAGCTCCTAATCAGCATTTTTCATTATTTCCCTTCCCCTGTATTGGCTCCGGTGCCTCAGTGCCCATAGCAACACTTCCAGTAGCGTTAAAAACGAGATACTGCAACGACATTCCCAGACAGAGAGCTTTGCCAAGGCCTATATTTGATCCAGCTAGGAGCACATGCCCACTCGGTGGTACAAGGTCATAATAATAATTCTCCCTTCAGGGGCAAACAGTCTTAGGAATGATCCCCCACTATTATCCCCTACTATCTTGGCTCATTTTGATCTCAGTTGTTATTAAGCTCATTTTATGCTGCAGTCAGAGCAGCTTGTTTACTTACAGAAATGGTTATTCAGAAAGTGGATGCCTACAATGAAACCAGAAGCCTGTGTGAGTGTGTGTGTTCAAGTGTGTGTGTGTGTGTGTGTGTGTGTGTGTGTGTGTGTGTGTGTGTGTGTGTGCTGTATATAGGGAGAGAAAATTGGTTTTTGGGACACACCATTCCTTTGAACTCCAGAAAAATATGAGTCTTTTCTTTGATGGTCTATGCTTTGGTTTTGTTTTTTTTCATTTTTGCCTTGCCCCAGTTTTCTCTCTGTAGTGTCTAACATACATTTCAATGGATGGGAATGATGACAGAAGGCATTTTCAGTCCCTTGAGGCATGGTAGCAGTCGCTGAAAATGCTTTGGTAGTGAGGTATTCTGAAGAGAATAAAAGAAATGCTTTATTCTTCTTTTTCTTCTTTCCCCCTCCTCTTCTACTTATATCAAGATTGAAATTTCAGTTGTTGAGGAGGGAGTATGGGATTTTCCTTTGATTTTAAATGGCAGATTCCTCTCCTTCCTCCAGCACTGCCTCCCCCAGCCCCTCTCTTGATTTAATTTTTTCTCATTTGTCCCTTCCTTCTCTGCTCTTCAAACTTTGACCAGGCAGTGAGTCCCACTACTTGGCAATCATGCTTACAAATGGATAGTCTAGCCATGTAGAGTTTGTTCATTACTGTTCATGACTGTCTCTTCATCCAGGGGAGTTTGAAGAGTACTTTAGGTTTGTTGAAAGAACAAACATGGATAACAGGAAATGCTTGAGATTTTGTCAGGTTGAGTGGAGGAACTGGGAATTTAGTGAAAATTGTTGGGGGTAAAATCAACCAAAGGAGAGATGAATGTTTTTGTGGTACATTAGAACAAAGGAAGAGATGACTGGATGATTCTGTTTGTCCCTGACTCAAGCTATTTACATGGTCAACAAAAGAAGGATATCCACAACACCATTAGAGCCACAAAATTAGAAGAATTTCCCAAAATCTTTAAAAAATGAGGAAATTCCTCCAGCTGAGAGGTTCCAAGTAATTTTAGTTTTGGTTTAGACCTACATTACTTTGGGTTGTATAACTTGTGGTGGTGGTCTCAGAATATATGGGGAAAAAATGTCTGAATGTGTATGGATTTGAAAACAGCAGTGATGTGGATTTTGGTACAGCTTATAAGTTCATTCACCTAGACAGAACTTGGTATCAAGTCCAGGTCCAGTCTGTAATGCAGATGGTCAGTTGTTCCCTGGATCTAGGGGAGTAAGAAGTCAGTCTCCTTCTGAATTCAGATTTCTGCTTGTCACTTTTCTATAGAACAATTCATGACCCCAGAGAGTTTTCTTGACTGGGCTGTTTTATCATACTAGGTTACATTATTTTGATTATGACAAAAATGTTTAATTTCAGCATAATAGCCACAGGAGGCCCTGTTTATACGACTGTAATATTTCACACAAATCTGTATTTGCAGTTAAGTATGCAATGCATTAAGCTTTAGATTGTTTCTCAGTCTTTGAGCAGATGAACAGAGAGGGTGGGAACAGAGTGGTGCTGGTTATTCTTCAAATGGCTTTGATATTCTGTGTGCTCTTGAAGATACTGAGAAATCACAATCATGTTGATAGATAATGGCTTTGTATAGCCAGGATAACTTTCTCATTTTGTTCAGTCTGTTCTTCTGTTTCAGCTCCTTACCTCAAAGTTTACCAAAGCAGGTTAACCTTGGGTAGCACAGCATTTCTTCATCTCTGTTCTTAAGACAGCATAGGCATTTTTAAGTCCTTATATGATTTTGACAAACACATAACATAATTTATTCCTGTTATATTTCTGTATTAATACACAAATACAAGCACATCCATTATGAAACTTACAACATTCTAGAACCAAAGGGTGGTTCAGAGACACTTTGCTCTTAAATTGGAGTAACAAGTCTCAGCATTTTTTTGCAAATACAATTCCATCTTTGCATTCTGTGTTAGAAGAAAACTTGACAAAAAAGCATCTTACTGCTGTAAAAATGCAACAACCTCGATTCTAATCAGTTACACACTTGGTATTACATTCCTTAGTCATACTGTAGCATGTTTGAACTTACTCCACATACACTGTTCATAACAATTGTTTGATATTCTTAAGTCCATTTATATTTTCCTATATGCTAAACATAAGCTTATTCATGACTGCAATCCTACCCCAGCTCGTGTTACAGGCGTGGCTGCAGTGCCACGTTTGTGTCATTCGTTGGCAGAGAGGACAAGGCGAGGTCTTCCCCTGGTGCTCTGACCCACGTGGGCTCCCAGGATTTCTCAACAGCCTGACATTATTGCTTTTCTGTTTGTATGTTACACTTGAGAGGTGGTGGGCGTTGGCCGAGTGGCGTAGGCCCCCGCCTGTGGAGCCGGCTCCTCCTCTGAGGACGCCGGTTTGAATCCTGGAGGAACTCGCTGTCGCCGTCCGAGCGTGCTCGGCCGTGGCAAGATGAACCTCAGGAGTAAAGGGAGTGGGGCCAGTTCCGCGCACACTGTGCCTCACCTAAAAAATCCATTGCACAGGTTTATCCCAAGATCTTCGTTCACGAAGTCCAGCCAACAACAACATGACTGCAATATCCCACTTCAACTTTACTGATTACCAGTGTGATACAGAAGAAAACAAGATGTGATCTGAGTAACTGAAAAGAGCAGAAGGTCATTACTTATTTCACTGTTCACCTAAGGGGGCCACATTTAGAAGTCAAGGGAGTTTTCTACTACCATTCATATTTCTTCATCAATTTTCTCAGTTTCCCAGGTTTATTTGATCTCTGCTATGTGTCTCCTCATTCATGGATGAAAACCAACAGACTGAATTTCCCCGTTCCCACTGTCATCTTGAACTGCATAGCTGCAAGACCAAATTCATACTAAAGGCTCTATGACCATCTAAAGGAATCCAGGCACTCATCATGAGGTTAATTAAGATAGGAATATGGCATGCAAGTAGATGGACTCCATTCAGCTCCAGTTAGTTAAATGTTTGTAAGACATATCATATTAACCCCAATGTGGATGGAAAAAAAAAAAAAACAACAAACAAAAAAAACAAATACCAAAAAACTATGAAAAATGTTATGCACCATTTTCTTATTTACTTTCCACTTTCCTGCTTGTGAACAAGTAACAAAATGGTCACAAATGTCAATCTAAAAAAGATGAAATTTTTAATATGTCTGGAGTTTATTCCCACCTTTCTTCCTTCTTTGCTCTGCTTTATGTGATATGTTGTTCATTCCTATTACCTCTTTATAGCTGTTTTGTTAAAGTTCATACCACAAAGACCTGTAAAAGAAATTTATGACTCTTGGGTTTTCAGCAAATTCTAAATAACCATAACATGAACATGAAACATTAATTAAAGACACTGGAGTCTAAGTTATAACAGAGATGCTGACATTTAAGCCCCTTGCACCATGTAAATTAAAAATGGTATGACAAACAGTGAGTAATTTGATGGTCAGGGGTTCATATAGATAGCTTAATATCTTTGTCATGAAAAACAGTCTGTCCTTGGTTTAACCCATACTGAACAGCCCAGGGGTCTGGTTCATAAAGTATGACACTGCCTAAACATTTTTGCAGTAATTCATGTATCAGTCTGGGAATTGCATTGAATATCCTTGAGACTAAACAAATACATAGGAAATTTGCGAACTAAATGCATTAACACAAAGATAAATTCACTGTGTCAGTCCTGGCTCTGATTCAGCTATTGAGATTTAGGCATTCTTGGCTAGATAAACCAATGTCACATAGACAACATGTCATTCAAATTTGTTTAATTGATAATTAGCTTAGTTAGCATGAACTTTTCACAATATATATGTACCGCTGAAACCTCAAGTTGATGGGCATAGTAAAGAAGATATCCCTTGCCTTAATCAACCTACACCAAAAAAAGGCAACACATAATGTAGGCTTGTCTCTCATTTTGCCATTTTTCAGCCTAGCACATGCATGTTTGTATGTTTTTTGTTCACATAACTGCTGGTCTAATATATCCAAGGAAATTGTTGCACTCCTGTTGAGTCATGAGAGTCACTGTTCAGTGCAGGTGCCTGAGCTGAGCACACCAGGGAGGTTGGATTCAAGACCTCCAGTGATCCCTTCCAATCTTAACCACTCGGTGATTCTGTGATTCTATAACCAATGGAAACGTACACCTCTATAATGTGATTCCCCACATCCCAAAGTAGATATCTAGAGCAGACTACATCATAAAGTCATGGAATTATAGAAACACTTCACCTGGAAAAGCCCTCTAAGAACGTTGAGTCCAACATTTAACCTAACACTGCTAAGTCACATCTATTTGTCTTCTAAATACCTCCAGGAATAGTGACTCTACCACTTTGCTGAAAAGCCTGGGCAGGAACAATTTAGGTTGGAAAAGACCTCAGGACACCATCTAGTCCAGTTTTCTACTAATTCCAAAGTATTTTTTATTAGATTGCTCAGGGGATCCTCTGTTTCCATAGAAAATACTAAAATTATGGATTCTTTTTCCTTTAATATAATATTAAATAAGTTAATGAATTTACATGAAAACTGTCTGTTAGAAGGGAGATTCTGTGGATTACAGGACATGTATATATTCGATCTGTCTTAGAAAAGACAGATGAAACAGGAGATATAAGGGAATCTATGTTACCTGCCTTTTCTTAATATTTTCTATGAAGCAAGAATCTCGTCCTGTGTGTTAAACAAGGGGCAGTAATTTGCTAAAATAACTGTCCCAGCTGCATAAAACAGGGGAAGGATGCTCTTAATCAAATATGTGACTCTACAGATATGTAAGTTATAAGCCTCTTGAAACAATTAACTATTCTGTTACAAGATAGCCAAGGGAAAGCCTGAGACAAAATACATCAAGTATATCCTCTGCAAGAGAAACTGGACTCTGTAATCCTGGTGGGTCCCTTTCAACTCAGGATATTCTGTGATTCTAAGTATACCCAGAAATCCCATGTGTCCATCTAGAAAGAGAAGTACCAGCAGAACAACTGTACTTTTCCAGGTTGGATTTCTGCTAATGCTTCTTGAACTGGCTTTGCAAGCAACAGAGGCTTTTCTACTGAAGAATGAGGAGTTAGTGGGATAGCGGACACAGCACAATGACCAACATGATCCAGGCTAGTGTCAATTTATTGCTTACAAAGCTTGTTATTTTATACATTTTTAGTATTGGTATCACACATACATCAAGCCCTTATTGGCTCTCATCTACTGTCCATGCTTTTTGCTTTATTCTATTATTAGCTAAAGCTACTTGTTCATGCAAACTGCTGTTCCTCCTTCTACACAGCTCTCTTGTCATGTAGGTACTTCTTTGTTCCTTTATTTTTGCAAATTCAGACATATATCCCAACCTCAATTTCCTCTTAAGTATCTTTTTATATCTAATATTCAAGGTCTTACTTTACAATTAACACAGCTGCATTGTCTCAAAACCTAGGATATCTAGATTGCTCAGAATCATATGCCCTTGTTCTTCCAAGTATCCCACAGAAGAACCTAAAGATAACAACTGGAAAACAAGCAGGTTCTCTTGCTAACTCATTCTGAGTTCTTCACCTTAACTTCAGATTTTTTCCTCACTTTTCTTATCTACTTGTCCTGCTTTGTGTTGTTATTTAATATCTAACTAATTGTGTAATTTCAGCTCCCAAATTGAATACGATGTTTCCTCCAGTGAAACCCTCACCTTGATAAATTGACAAATAGTAATTATTATTCCTTCCAGAACCTGAAATATGGAGTCATGGTTGTAATTTCTAAGGCTTGAGTGCTGAGAAATTTATGCTATACTGCTCTTCATCAGGGGTTTCATCAGAGATCATATTTCAAGCTCTTTCCTTTGATGATATGATTAAGATAATTCCTCTATGATGTTTGAGCCTCTGTGAGATATTCAAGAAGGAACCTGATAGTTCTTAAGCTTCATCTGCTTCCCGTATGAATATCAGCAATATATGAAGGGAGAAAGCATACAGACGTGATGCTTGATGGTTTCAAATACTCCTAATTTTTTAATGTTAATTATTATGATAGCATCTGTTGGCCTCAAATATGGGGCCTCAGTTCTTGAGAGTACAATATAAAACTAAAGGAAGAAAGGAAGAGAAAATCTTTATCTCAGGAATCTTATTCATATCAGGATTTCTTTAGTTAGATGTTTGCTTGGTTTTGTTTTGTTTGCTTTGATTTTGGTTTTTGATTTAATACTGGTGTGAAACTTTTAAAGCCAGTTCAATGAGAAGATTATTCAGACTTTACCTGGGCCAGGTTCAAAAGTCCTGAGAGAATGGAGGAGTAATATGAAATATATTACAACACAGATAATCTGCCTTGTCCCACAGGAATGCAGGAACCATTACACACACCTAGGTACGTATAGCAAAACTGATAATGCTACTGTAATCGGATGGTTGTGTATTATTTTGGTACTCTTAGTCTGAAGACGTCAAACACCTTAGGAAATAGTATATTATTATTGCTGTTTTAGAGACTTCTGTCTAATGGTTTACAGTGGTCTGTGTTAAGTGCTGGTGGATTCGGGAGACCAAGATATTCTATAGTAAAATGTTGTGGAACAGTCAAACAAAATGAACTCATTCTAACCTTTCCAGTTGCTGACTAGTTTATGCACTGAACCTGAATGTTTATGTTCTGTTTTATAAGTGTACTGATCCTTTATTCAGTACTTCTGAAATTCTCATTTTCAACAATATAATACATTTGTCTCTTCAATATCCTCAAGCTATAATGGAAGGATTGATACTAAATCAGTCAAGGTGTTACTGTCCTGCAGATACAAACATGCCCTATGCAGGTGTTTTCTCATGAATATAAAATATATTTGGATTTTAAAATTAACTGTTTCACTACTGAACTGTGTGGGAGGCATAGCTATTTCTACTACCTCCAAATACTTGTCCAAATATTCTTTCCACATAAGAACTTTTATGAACTCATTCCATCAGTGGTGAAGGAGATAAAACATCTCTTTGTTATGCATGCAGTGTTCAATTTAAGAAAAAAAATAAAAGTCTTATAGTGTTATTTCCTAATCTTAATAATATGTACATTAAAGCTTTCTTGCTGTTATGATCTTATTTTATAGGCTCATTGTTCATGACATGGCCTTATTGTTCATGTACAAGACAGATGAACACATTTCTACCACAGTCTCCACTAGCTCCATAAACTGTGATTATAGATTGAAATATTGTATGCCTCATTATTTATTTATAGCTCTGGGTATTTCTCAAGGATATTTTTTTCCTTTCTTTTTTTATATTATTTTATTTTAATGAAGGTGAAAGACTATAGAAAACCATGCAAGCAACCCAAAGTCCTTTCCTTCACCATGAAATGGCATGAGGTATATCTAGTGTCCCTTCTTCAATAACCATTATTTCTTGGCACAGTGACATCTCAGTAAGTCATTACTTTGCTCATTGTTTAGACTTCAAATCATCAAAGCATTTAAACACATACTTAACTTTAGTGCCTGATTAAGTGCCACTGGAATAGGATTTAAGTACTTGCTTAAAATTAAGAGGGTGTTTACATGCTTTGCTGAGTAAGGATGAAATGCTAAATTGAAATCATATTTATATTGAAGTTGAAATTGTTCCCAAGATCACTAAGAAAAGAAAGCAGATTTGATCTTTTTGTCTGCATGTTTAACTGCTTCCTCTTCTTCTCCTTCCCAGGAAAAGGTTTTGGACCCAATAGTCAAGTAGCACTTATAAAATCAAATGAACTGATGTTTGCTGCACTTTACCTCATCAACAAATAGAAAGAAATAACAGAATTGTGTAGGAGAAAAGTGATATGAAAATGAAAGATTCTTTTGATGAAGAGAGGAATTTTTATGGCCAACACTGTTATACTGTGAGGGGACAAGAAGACATTGAGGATAATGATGTTATGGGTTCTGTGGCAAACAAGAGAAAGCCTTTTCATGTGTTGGGAAAGGAGGTATGACTTAAGCATGCAAGTAGCACAGAGACAGCAGATTCAGTCTAATTTAATTTTCAAACTCAATCAGCTTGAAGGCATGAGCCCATTGGAAACCATTTTTTATCAGGCCTGGGGAAGCAGAGATTCAAGATATGTTTATGTGCTTTTTTTACAGTTGTGTAGATGGTCATGGCTGGACACAGGCCAATGCTAAATCAGGCTCTAAATTTTGTTCTAGAGGGAGAGACATGGCAGTGCTTATAATGATAAAGAAGGTTTTCTAAGCTAAAACTCCCTCTACAGTAAAATAAAAAACTGGATGGATTTTGTTTTTTATTGACACAAGTCTTTTTTTAAATATTCAAATTAAAAAACCCTGAGATAATCCTAGATAAACGATTGTAAAGAAAAATCAACATCAGTAAACCTTTCTGTGTGGCCTCAGAGAGTATTTCCTTAGAAAATCCCTTCCTAACTTGCCTTTGGCCTCTTGAATTTTGAAGCCATTTAGACACATCTACCATTATCATCTGTATAGATCTGGAGACCCCACTCTTTCTTTATCCATTCCTTTCAGGCCCTATCCACCACCTTCCCATTCCTCTGCTCATCTGGATATGGATTTAGGTAGCTTGATCCACCACTCATTGCCAGCAAATATAATCTTGCAGTAGCTTCATCAAGGCAGGTGACAAACCCAGATTCTGGATAACTGCTTGGTCCAACCCTGTCTTCACTAAGGGTACAGCATACTCGTGGTGTCACTGTGTGTGAACTGCTGGAGATGGCAAGCTCATTGGCAAAATCCTTACACAATTTGGCAAGAACAGATTTTCAGTTTAAGGTCTCTGTTAAATGATCACACTGCTGGGACTGAGAGAAGGGAAAATGGAGTCTGCATTTTTAATCTGTCTTCCCATTTTGTTTTTCAGTGTAGTAGTTCATGCAAGGAAGGATTTTGAAGAAATGTTCTTAAGACATGTTTACAAGCCTTTTCTGTGATCAGCAGCACAATTAGTATCTGTATAACACAGATATAACACAGATACTAATTTCCCACAGATGGGAAAGAAAAACACTAGTTATGATTCCTGTTATTTTCATTGATTTTAGTATTGCCAGAAAGAGATAAAGCTTTCATTCTCTGTCTCTTCCTTACACTTCTTTTCCTTTTTTTCTCTCCCTTGTCCTTCAAGAAAATTGTTCTTTTATTTATTTTTGCTCTATCCAAGACTGGCAGCTGATTTTGAAGTGTCAGACTATTATTTGGGTGTTTTTTGTTTTTTTTAGATGTTACCATTTATTGCAAAGAGGATAAAATCAATGTGACATTTCCAGAACAATGATAGATAAAAATGATGAGTGGTCTTTAAACGTAGAAGGCTAATTTTTAAAAATGTCACTAGTGTACTATTTCAGAGTTTGTCAAAGATAAAACAATAAAAGTTATAGATATAAAAACTAATAATATTTCACTGGGTAAGCTATAGATAAGCAGAGAGCACACCATACAAGTTCTGTATTCTTCTAAATGCAATAAGATAGAAATGTTGCAAAAAGGACAGCATTTATTATAGTTACTTTGGGTTATTTGATTAGACATTGGTTTGGGAAGACCTTGATTTCTAAGGCTATGACCTTGCAATCATTTGTTCTGGCTAGAACTCATAGACTGGCATTTTATACTGTGGAAGATTCACATGGACTCGAGGGATTGTGGTTTGATGGCCAGGTTTTATGAGTCACCTGAACAATATAGTCACTGTGCTTTTAAAGCTATTAGTGTGTCATGCTGTGAGTGCAAACCTCACTTCAAAAAGATGCTAAAATGCGCCTCTTGCTTTGAAAGGGTACAAGTTTTGATATACACACTCTTTTTGTGGACTTTTGACTGTAATAACCTGTGTGCATATAGCATATGAGGCTCATGATTCCCTGTCGCTCAAACAGATTTAACAGATCTGTTATGTGTGTGTGTGTGTGTGTATTACTACTATTGCAGTGGTTCCAAATATTTCATTAGCAAATCATGGTTGAAAGTCTAATCCTGAAAGCAGAAACTTTAACCATTTGATATCACTGGCAAAGTGACATCAAATCTAGAGCAATATCTGCTCTGTTGCTAAGTGAGGGTTCAGAGACAGGAAGGGCTGGTGTGACCTAATTGTGCTAATCTGGCATCAACACTGTGATTAGTAGGGAGAAAATGGAAGCAAGAAATGGACATCAGTAGTGGGGCCTTTACAAGTGAGTGTTTGACCTAAGCATGTGATTAACCCATAGATAAATCAAGAGATAGAAACACCTAAAATTTGAGATGTTCTGTATCCACAAAAAATAAACTATTATCAGCACAGTTTTTCCAGCTATCAGACATAAAAAGACTGTGATCTCTAAAGACTTTGGCAGGATTAAATAATTGATGTACATCTAACATGGAAAAAGGTGTTCTATTACCAAATCTAAGAGATCCATGAAATTTCAGTAAATAATATTGCAAGAGAATCTCCAAGAAATTCAACTCATATTTGAACTCTGAATAGTATATTTACACAGTTCTAGTTCAATTTATGTAGTTTACAAGTAGCTGCAACCCAGATGTCAGTATTTACCATGCTGAAAGAGATGGCTTGTTTTGCAGTTGTGAAATATTGAAGTTAAAATTAATTAATTAATTAATTAATTAATCACATATAGCAGTTTAAGCTTGATGTTAGTTTTACAACTTCATTTTGGGGGAAAAATAACTTTACTGTTTAACTGCAAATTAGATCTGGTCTGATTCCACTCTAATCATTTCATTAGAGACAAATGAACATAAATTGTGAATCAACTTGAAAAGGGTATGGAAAGATTTATGATAACTCCTCCCATCACTGCATTATAGACACCAACATCAACCAAAATATAGGGGAAAAAAAGGAAGCACTAAGTACCTTCTGAGGCCTTTGTTTAATCCTTTTCAAATTTATGAAGAGTCACATGTTCATCTGAAAGTTGGCAATCTTCAAATTAAAGAATTTAAAACTTTCAGACTAAAGAGATAGGTATCACTTTTCTAAGTGTCATGTTCAAAACCAGGTGGAATAATTTGTAAGACTAAGCTTGGGCAGATATATGTTGGAAATAAATCTAATTTTGTGTTGATATCTGCACCTACTTCCAGACCACTGCAATTTTTCTGAAAAATTTCTAGATGCTTATTTAACTATAAATGTGTGTATTTCAGATATTTTATATTTTCTGAAACTTTTTAGCAACTTCTGTGTATAATAATGGGATGATCAGTCAGAGGACAGCTCAACTTCAGCTTCAGAGGTTTACCTCCAAATATTTCAAAGCAACATGTGATTGTAAATATAGTTCCTCCCCCTAGTGTCATTTCTAAGTTTTAGAAAGAAAGTTGATAAGTGTATATTACCTCATGTACAGGTTTCTTTTGGTCCATTATAAAACTTTTACCTCAGTTTACCCAGGACAATGTACATGAACAGTAGTTTGAAACAACATTAAAAACAAAATAATCTGCTTAATGGATTTATTAACTGGCTATTCTTTTACTGTTTCATAAAAGTCCTATATGACATGTACTTATTACATGAAGACATTATTTTTTATTCATTCAACATTTGTTCTTGTCAGATATTTTCCTTGCCTTAAGTCTGACCACAAATGTTACAGAAGACCAAGGAGAACAATTGCACAGCAACTCCTGTTTAATATTTGCAGGCCTAATACAAAAATCTTCAGTAATGTGATGCAGCAGACAATTGGAATGGGGGAGTAGTGAGGGGTGGAGTAGGCAGAGGACAGACAAAATCTTCAGGAAATAATTGTTACAAATTGCTCTCAGTGTGTATTGACCATGTGGGAAACAGAAGGCCCGTGCATCAATCACCTTTGGAGGAATATGAAGCAAGGGTCCTTGACACAATCATAGCTATACTGTTAAAAGTAGTATTGTGTTATAAAACAAACAGGGTCCTGGGCTTCCCAAATATAAATATACTAAATTTGTATTGTGTTCTGTTGTTTTTTAATATGGTCAAGAGCAGACTAATTTTCCTTTTTTTCCCTTGTTCATAGAAATGACTACATCATGTTACCTGAAATGTCATTTATATCAATATAAATAAAACAAATAATAACTCAGACAAAGGAAACAACAGCAACACAACAAAATCTGAATTGGTGAAAAATACTATATTACTGATACTGAAGCTATACAGTTATTTTTCTGTAACAAAATGTGATGTGAAACCTCATTTAGTGTTAAGGTCATCTAATCTCTCTAAAATTTGTTATCAAAGTTCTATTTGCATGGCATGAATTATTTCAGAATTGTCTAGAAACTCATCAGAGATCCTGTATCTGAGACTGTAGGTCTTTGAAATTAAAAACAAAAACAAAAACAAAAAACAAACAAACAAACAAACAACACTTTGAAAAAGACAGTTAATTTTTAAACTGACACCACAAAACAAGCACATATAGTCCATAATTAATATCAAATGTGAAAACTCAACAACTATTTAGAATTTTGTATGTGAATTATAATTTTGATTATGACTTTACAGTTTACATCATCTTCCCAATGAAACTAACCCAGCCTTAGGAAAGAGTCTTCATGTTCAAGTCTGTCCAAGGAAAAATCCCTACTTACTTTGATCAATAAAAAGCAGGGTCCAAAGGGTCATGAAGAACATTGTGTTCCCAAATTAATAAGAAAGACATTCATTTCTGCAGGACTGGCCATCTTAGAAGATTGTCTCCAGTGCACCTTAGAGACCTCAGTTTCAGGCTGGCTTGATGTCCTAATTGAATTGCCTTTGCTGTAGTGTGTAGAAAACAAAGCCTCAGAGAGTTTCCCAGACAGAGAGAAAGAGGTAAGTTAAGGGAATCCTTGATACTTGCTCAATAAAAAATGATCATTTGACTCCAGCCTGAGAATGAGGAAAAAAATAAAAAAGGAAAATAAAAAAAATAAATTAAAAAGGAAAAATTATTGACCTCTAATGATAGATATCTTAGAAATATGTCACTTTTGTGCTCATTATATATAACAGTATACAATAGCAACAGGTACTCTAGGACCTTATTCTTACCTACCTTTTTTCAGTACTGTCTCTAAGTTGCTTATTTAGAAACTTTCCCTCAGTACCACTGTTACGCAGAGAAGTGACTTGATCAAGGTGCCTCATCAGCTAGCGGCAGAGCAGAAATTAGATTCTGGAGCCTCTTCACCTTTTGCTGTATCTTCCAGACAACTGCATTATGTGTGGACATCTGTAGATTATATATACACATACGTACTTGTCTTGACCCATTACATACATGCAGGGAATCAAGAAAATAATAATTCTTTTACAACTGTTCTGTCTGCCAACTCCCATCCTCCTGGTTTACTTTTACATAGTTTAATTCAGTACTCCGTAATTTTTGCCCTTTAACAGTTTATGGATAGTTTCAAAGGTGAAAGAACCAATACTTCTCAACAGTGGTAGGCAATATAGGGAAGGATGGTGGAGAAACATTGCACTTTGGGAGCTTCAGGTGGGGTACTGGGAAAAGCTCTTTCTGTAGGAGGATAGTGCCACTCTGAAACAAGTTGCACAGGGTTGTTTTGAAATCTCCATTTCTGGGTGTTTTCAGCACTTGCCTAGACAAAACTGTGTCTGACTTCACCTTGTATTGGTTTTAAGAAGAACGTTAGAAGAGATGATCTCTAGCTGTCTTTTAACCAATCTTTCTACAATCATAGAGTCATAGAATGACTTGGGTTGGACCTTTAAAAATCATCTAGTCCAAGCCCTCTGTCACGAGCAGGGTCCACCCTCCACTAGATTGGGTTGCTCAAAGCCTAATCTAGTCTGACACTGAAAATTTTTAGGGATGGGACATCCACCACCTCTTTGGATAACCTGTTTCAGTGCTCAGTGGTAAGACACCACTTTTCCTACCAAGGGACCTGCTAAAGTTTGTACCAGTCTTTCTTATGGCCCCCCATTAGGTACTGGATGGCTGCTATGATTCTACATTCCACCCAGACTACCTTTCATTTTGTCTCATGTGACTTTCCCTCCATCACTGGTAACCTTATATCCCCTGCTGTGGTGTTATTCCATTTTTCTGTGAGCCTTTTTCAGCCATCTGTGTGATGGAATGGAGTTAGCATCTCCAAACACTGAGCTACTGCATCCACAATATGCACCACCACGTGATACAACCATACTGGCTTGTAGTGCAGATGCCTTGGCAACAGCATCACTCCTGCCCATTGCAAATGTTATGAATGTCTTTCTATGCCTATCAATTAAAACATAGCCAACAACAGGTCAGTGGAAGAGGACACTGAGATGTGAATAAGGGGTGAAAATGTGTCAGAATGCTACAACTCTGTCTTGTCATGACTTGCCTGCTAAACAAAATATCTGGAGTTCTTACGAGAGTGGAACAGGTTTGCAAGAGTTTGAAGATGGAATTAGACAATTTTATAGCACAGAATGCAAACAATCAGGTAATTTACTCTGCAGTTGTACCATAATTGCACTGTAATTTGAATAATTACATTTTACCTGCAGGACATGCACTTATGGCATGTTGTATTTTCATTAAATATTCAACATATACATTCCAGTCCAATTCATCTTTGCTGCAGCTCTAGCTGAAGTTACTGGATGCATTGCAGAGATGAATTTGGCTCTTGGTATTTTATCTTGTGGAAGTTACAGTCTTGTTGGAGAACCCCATTTTCTAGAAAAATAGGTTTTTTTAGGAGAGTTTGCTGAATTTTGTGATGAAACCTGCATAGCTTGGGAGTAGTTTATCCAGACAAAGTTTAACTTTCACTCATTTGAATAACTGGCAAACAAAAAGTACAACAACCAGGTAATCGCTCACTGCAGTGAGCAATCGAGCAATTCATTTCTGGCCATCATCTTACACAGACCATACTTTGGGGTCAAGCCAAGGCCTCAACTACAGCTGCTTTGTGCTAATGAGGGAAAGAAAGTCAACCAAAAACCTGCCTGAAAGGAGTAACTGTAAATACCCCCTGTTGAACAGTGTTTTTGAGTGTCATGGGTCTTGTACACCTGGCTCTCCTCCATGTGCCCTCTTCCCTTGGCATAAGGACAGGAAGAAGCCATGCCAAAAGCAACAAAGCCTAAGAGACAGTGTTTGGGAGGAAGGAAGAGTCAGTGACTAGAGCAGAAATATGGGGTGTTGAAAATCTGGGTTCAGGTCCTTGCTCTGCAAAAACCCTTCCAGATGATCTTAACCAAATTGTTTATAATTAAATCTACAAAAAGTGCTGGAAGAGGCAACATCTAACTTCAGGCAGGTAAGAACAACTCAGACCAGTTAAGAGTTTAAAATTTCAAGATTACATGTAATGAGCTTGAAGTCTGAGAAACAGAGCCAGAAGCCCAAGCAGAGTGATAACTGGAAAGAGAACGTAACAATTTGAGCAGCATACTTCATACATAAAAATTGTTTACAGACATATAGGGCTGTTCTAGGAGCAGAAGCTTATACCTTCGACAAAATAGCAGCCTGTTCTTTGGAGAAAGGAATAACAGTAATGCTTTTCTACTTTCAACTTCTGGACCCTCATTTCTCAGTCAAAACATTTTGGGAAAAAAATCTAACCCTGGAAACTAACTCTGAAGTTAGCAGAGATGAATCATAGAATCAATAAGGTTACAAATGACTTCAAGGTCATTGAGCCCAGCCATTAATCCACCACCACTGTGTTCACCACTAAACCATATCTCCAAGTATGATACCCACACATCTTTTGAACATGTCCAGGAATGGTGATTTCACTTCCCTGAGCAGCCTAATCCAATGTGTGATAACCCTATCAGTGAAGATTTTTTTCCTAATATCCAAGCTTAACCTCTACTGGTGAAACCTGAGCCAGTTTCCTTGTCTTCTGTCGCTTTTTACCTGGGAGAAGAGACGAACCTTCACCTCACCGCAGAGCAAGAATGTCTCCTCTGAGACTCCTTTTCTCCAGGCTAATTCCCCCTGCTTCTCAGCTGCTCCTCATCAGACTTGTGCTCCAGACTCTTGTGCTCCAGACTCTTCCCCAGCTCTGTTGCCCTTCTCTGGATGTGCTCCAGCAACTCAATGTCCTCACTGTGAGGGGCCCAGAACTGAACACAGAATTCAAAGTATGTCCTCAGTGGTGGTCCCAACATGCAACAGGGTCAGCAAAACCCTCAAACCAAAGTACAACAAACCTTGGGGCCCAGTTGCTCCTTATCTGTAAGGTCAGGCAGGCAGGACTCAAACAAACAATGCTGAGCTCAAAGAAGGCAGTAGTGATATCTAAAGGTAGGTTAGGCCACTTTATATTTCCCCTTCCAATCATGAAAACTAAGCTGCATAAAGTTATTCTTTTGCTATCACTAAGAAGCATACCATAGAGGACTCCAACCTTCAGACTATGTTGAAGTCACAGGAGGAAAGTATGGACAAATGAGAGGACAGTTATGGTCCTGAGCATAATGACCAGGACACTATAGTTGCTTGGTCCAGTGTCTGGACAGCTCAGATATTTCCCAGTAGGCTGGAAGTACATGCAGTAGATATCATAAAGTCTTTGTCTCACAGCTCTCTTGAAATTTTTGGTCTTCACTTCAGAGCTGACTGTTTGCAGCTGCAACAATCATTAATTTCAAGAATTAAATGGAGACAGTTCTTAAAGGGACAAAATCATCCTTGGCCTCAGTGGGATGTTTGTCTGATAACAAGTGCTCAACTTGGTGTGGAAACTTTTTCTTGGAGATACTGGGCTATGACATTACTTTTCTTTCTCTTCCATTACAATAAGTCCTCTATTAAGTCCATGCCTCACATTTTTCAAAATGTGTTTTCTGCTCCAGTCCCCACTGTTGCTGTCTTTGGAGGTGTCCATTCAACATGCTAATTGCCCTGTGTGTTTGCTGAAGGAGCGCCTCCAGAGCCCCTTAGATCCTAGTCCTTTCTTAGCTAATTACTATGTGCCAGACACTGGAGTTATGGGGCCTCAGGGTGATCATTTTGTTGACAATGTGCAGCAATAACCATATAATCACAGCACAATTATGGAGCATTGATGGAGTTATTTGTGCTGTGTCATAGATGAAGTTTGCAAATGTAATTTACCTCTCACCACTGAAGAGGACAGGGTCTTAAGGTCAAAGGCTGAGATCATATTAGCAACTCTGTTCTTAAAACTATTTTTATAACACTGAGTTTCCTCAAATCAACCAAAATAGTATTTGCTGGACCAGACTTTAATTTCAGTTTTTGTCAACTCTAAAACTCCAGACAAACTTTACTAACAAGATATTAACTTTCATAAGATGAAGTAAGAAGAAATGGAAAAAAAAATCTTTTAGAAACTTCTGACAAAAAATGTTTTCACCCAAATATTTTAAATAAATAAATAAATAAATCCATTCATACATAAAAATGTTCCCCATCAACTTCTATCTGTCTCTTGACACTACTTATCTTCTCATATAAAACTCCTACCAGGTGCAGAGTGATTAAGCAGACCAAAAATAAAACTATTATCTATCAAGCTAACATTTCCTCACATCATCTGTAGCAGCACATTGACTGCTGCCTGGATGCTCAATCATGTCTAGTGTTCTAAGGTGACATTTGGATAGAAGACACTTTTCTACATATTAGGAGAAGGACAGGAGTTTACCAATTTTACACCCAAGAGCCCTGACTGGTGAGGGAAGGGGCAAAGAAAACCAACATTTACAAAAGGTATCAAGCAGAATGGGTCAGATGGAGCAGAAGAAGCCAAGCTTCAGAAGACTTGTCAGAAAGCAAAAATGTAATTCATACTATCACTAAGTCTTTTTACAAAGGTTGGTATGTGTATATATATGGTAATGGGATACACAGTAGATGCCTATGCATATTGCTATATTACCATTTATACATATGCATATATATGTTCATATGCATACAAACACACAAAATCTCCCAACATAGACCAACCTATAAATATATAAATATATGAAAGTATAAATATACAATGTATTTCCCTTTTCCAATAAAAGAGGATATAGGCACTTAGACCAACTTTCATATATGGCAGCTTAGAGCAAAAATGTTTTATTCATGAATGATGTCTTTTGTCTTTTTTTTTCTTTCTTTTTTTTTTTTTTTTTAATAAACACATAAAAATGTGAAACAATAAAAGTGATATATACCTAATAATGAGTGAGCCAATAAACCCCACCAGGCAACTTAGCTTTGGAAGTGGAAAAATTGACTTTGTATAACAAATTGCAGAATTATTAATCCTGTTTGAAACCCTTTTTATATCAGACCATTTACTTTAATTCTTGCTTCTTTCAACATTATCATACATTATGCATTTTTTCTTTGTAATTTTTTTTTCCTTTCTGCAAGTACAGTGTGCTTCCAAACTTTAAAGGGCTGGAAGCATTTTAAAGAGAAGCTTACTGGGTAAAAGAAAAAGTGAGAGATAAATTATTTAGGCCATTCTGAGGTACTCATCCTTGCGAAAACTCCCTCACAGTGGTCCCTCACAGACCACTGATGAATTAAACTTTGAGAAACCCCTGCAAGGCAAGGAAATATCACCTCCTCGTTAAGTGAGCAGAGAAGTGGAAGCACAGAGCTGTTGCTGTGTCTACAGTAGGTTGAGAAAGCCTCCAGAGGGGCCCTAAACTCACAAAAGTCTCCCTTTCTTGTATCTTCTGTCCACACAGCTGCCTGGTGAACATCCAGGGCTTTCTGCAAATGATATATGGGGAGGACATACAGGGAGACCTTGCCTTCAGGTGTTCTTCCTAAGAGACATAAGCAGAAGCAAATATATTTAAAATAAATCAGATGCTCTGACTTTGAAGGTAAATCGGTCTTCAGTCAAATGGTGGCTAAAGAGAGATGTGGTGGTGTTTTTTTGTAGTAAAGCCCACTTTGTTATGTCATGATTCTTCCACAAAGAGTCTCAGCCATGTACCTGGTATTATAAACACAGTGTATGTGGGCCTGGCCATGGGCGAGCTTCAATAGGTGGGAAGGCATGGAAGCTTCAGGCTGTGTCTGTAATATGGTGCTCTTAATGCCTATCCCTCATGGGAAATATCAATATAATCAGCACTTTCCTAAAAGACAAATTTTAGATTCATAGTGTAAAAGATGGTCCACTTAATCTAGAACCTGGAGTCTGAGGTCACTGAAAATCTGCTCCATCTAAGGTCACTGAGGCCAACAGTGATGGTGGTAGTGCCTCTCTGGGGAAAGGTGAGAGGAAATCTGTTTAATAGCAACTACAGCTGGAGAGAGAAGTGAGAGTATGTGAGCACAACATATGTGCAGACACCCAGATCAGTGCAAACAGAGGGGCAAGAGCAGTTTAGATTCCCCCACAGATCATAGTAAAGGTCATGGTGGGGCAGTTGTAACTCTGCAGCCCATGAAGGTCCATGGGGAGCAGAGATGCACCTGTGGAGGGCCCCATGTCAGAGTAGGTCAGAATGCACAAAGGAGGCAGTGAGCCTATGGAAAACCTGTGCTGAGACAGGCTCCTGATAGGACCTGTGGCCCCACAGAGCCCTCACTGGATGACTTTATCTGTCAGGACTTGAGACTCCATGCAGACATCTGCACTGGAGCAGCCGGTTCCTGAAGGACTGCATGCCATGAGGGGGATCCACACTGGAGCAGTTCATGGCAGACTGTCTCCTTTGACAGAGACCCCACACTGGAGCAGGAGAAGAGTGTAAAGAGTCCAATGCCTGTGCATAAAGGAGAGGCAGAGACAACATGTGAGAAACTGATCACAGTCTCATTCCCCATTCCTCTGCAATGCTGAGTAGGAGAACACTGAGAAATCAGGAGTGAATATGAGCCCAGGAAGGAGAGAGAGGTAAGGGGAGAATAATTTTTGGTTTTCTTTCTCGTTGTCCTATTCTGACTTGATTGATAATAAACTAATTTCCCCAAGTTGAGTCAGTTTTGCCTGTGATGGCAGCTGGTGAGTGATCCCTCCCAATCCTTATCTCAGCCCAGAAGTCTTTCATTATATTTTTCCCCCATATTCTGCTGAGGCGACTGACAGGGTGGCTTTGGTTGGCATCTGATGTCTAACCTGGGCCAACCCACCACGCCTGACTTACAGGCCGTGCAGTTCACATTCAAAAACATCAGCTGATTATCTTTGACTACTTT
Organism: Formicarius rufipectus; assembly: GCA_013399695.1. Taxonomy (NCBI): domain Eukaryota; kingdom Metazoa; phylum Chordata; class Aves; order Passeriformes; family Formicariidae; genus Formicarius; species Formicarius rufipectus. Next base: position 47,656 of record VXAU01000030.1, on the reverse strand, counting down.
TTTAGGTTAGCAAATACATAAACATGTTAGAGGTAAATTTTTAGAGAAGTCTATTCTAAATATCATTTTGGTGTATTACAAATTCCACCTCTGGGCAAGGTTTCCTTTAATCTTTCTCTAAATAAGTTAGATAATCAGCTTGAAGAGTTCTTAAGATATCAGATTTTTTTTTTTTTTCAGATCACTTCCTTTGCCAAAATGAACAATTTCAAACTTTCTTACTTGCTAACTATGCATTATGCATTTCCAGATGTGAACACTTGTTTAATCCAGTGAATTCTGTTCCAAAAGTAAGATTTCCACTTGAAGAAACCTGGAGTTCGTACAACCTAAACTCTAATACTTTGGCACTAGTTACCATCTGTCTGTCAATCTGGATAAAAAGCCTGTTACAGTGGCAGTTTCCACCTTGGAAAAATCATGATTCCAGTATCCTTTTCTCCTCTTCTCTATTAATTGTATGTCTGTGACAGATGTGTCTTCTTTCTTATTTTCTGTTGGCATCCTCACTGAGGCATTTTTAAAATCAATATTCAGCTACATAGTAAACCAAATATTAATTTCCCTCTGTGGGAAGGGAAGAAAAGATACCTTCATTGTATCACTCTAGCAGCACCTCTTGTTGTTTTTACTTATCATAAAGTGTATAAGATTATAGACTTCGGTCCTGTATCTCATTTACTGAACACTTCATATGCACTGAATCGATGAATTTTTAACTGTTTGTAAAGAAATTAGTCCAAAGGGGGCTCTAGCAGCATATGAATTTTGGAAACATAAACAAAATACATATTTTCATAGAAATCAAATAGTAATTTTGTTCATTTGTCTCATTGATACTCCTTCTCTCTCTTATCCTCCAAAATTCCCACCATTCTTTGTTCCCATATTTCTACATGCTTCTTTTCCTTTATTATTTCATGAACTGTCTTTGTAACACTGATTTTAAAGATCTAGTCACAGTTTATGGTGTTGATAAGACAAATAAATAAACAAAAAACCCAAATCCAAGTCTCTGTGATGTTGTGCAAGAAAGCTGTACTGTTCTATAATACAAGACATGAAAAACGTATTTATAAGGAGTAAAGTTTCGATGTCTTGACATGTAGGGAAACATAGAGTATTAGGGAACTGAGATAGAGGAAGGCTTGCTCTAATTTATGATTTGAAAGCTTTTTTATTTAAACGTGTCCACACAGAGGGTCTGTTGCATACAAAGAGATTAATTTGCATAAGTGCTGAAGGTGTGAACCTTGAAACAAGTCAGCTCTTGGTGTTCCAGTGCTGATGATACCGTCCGTCACAGCTCAGCCTTTGGTAGGCAGGTACTGAGGCCCAAGTGAAGCTGACTATTTTTTATTGTGGTGACCCTGGCACCAGGCAAATATTGTAGACATCTTGTGCCAGCAGCCAAAGTGATTTACATATAATTTTTTTCTTCTCTCTGAACAGAGTGGACAGCTGGTGAATCCTTACACCTATTAATCTTTCAGTGCACAATCATCTCTTGGTATGTAACAACTATTTTTCAATCTTTGAGGCTTCAAATGTAGTAATGAATAATTCTGTTATATTCTTGCAGGACTTATGGGCATTATGGATTGACACATTAGGTTTCAGGGTAAAGAAAAGGAGGGAGAGGGGAAATGCTGGCATAAGGCAAATATCCTATTATTGCCTTTTCACTGTAGAAAACAAAAAGAATTCTTTCTAATCTGCTCTTCAGGGGATCACCATAAAACTCCGGCCATCTATATATATTTTGCGTGTATATTGCATGCATGCGAGTATCTGTGTTAAACTTTCTTGCTGTCTGTCAGGTAGGATTTTTAGTACTTCCAAGCTCTTGGTGTCTCTAGTCTTAAACTACATTGGTGACACTATAAAAGTTTTAATCTCTTTTGGCCCAGAAACTGAAATTCCTGTACCAGCTCTACAGAACAAGCCATGGTAATGTGTAGCACAGAATATAAGACACCATGTGTGGTTGAACAATGGACTCAGGTACCCAGGACAAAAAACTAAAGGAAATGAATACACTGATAATTGAATCAGGTCTAAATTGCAAGGATCGTATATATTTTAGAGGGAATTGGGGTGAGAAATTTATAGAATTATGTTCTGATGCAAGGTTTTACAAATTTCTTATTAACATGTTTAAAACTAGAATCCCGATAATAATTTCTAACAAAGAACATTGTTCTGGATAATAGCAATAACAAGAAAAGAAAAAGGCTGGGCAAGTTTTCTATGTTAAAAAGGGATCCTTATTTCAAAAATTTCTTCCTCCCCTTACTTTTGAGGAATGCTTAGGGTATTTAAATAAGCTTTCATGATCCCTCCTAGTGATCGGCCCCAAGTGCACTCTCTAAACACAGTGCATGCAGTACCCCACAAATGCTGTATCACAGGAGCATCAGTTCTCTTGAGAACACTGTTCTAACTCTGCTAGGTTATGTTGTGCATATCCTGTAGATCAAAGTAAAGCAGACTGAAACAAAGTTTGAAGACTGCACAATGATCTGGTTTAACACCTTTTTGAGGGACACCTCTTGGTATTGCTCCCTGTTCCTCTTTCTCCTTTGCATTTTCTTTTGTTGCCTTTCCTCATTGCAATACATGTAACTCGTCTCTGGGTGAAGCCTTTGAGACTATGACAGACAAATATGACTGAGAGAAGAGACATTTCATTTCAACAAGAAAACAAAACAAAAATGTCAGTCACTGAACAATAAATAAGACTGGACTCTTAACAGAGCCAGGAAGATTTTTCTAAGCAGTAAGTGCAATAAATGATATCCTTTGTTAGGTGTTGCCAAAAAGAGGACAGAGGAAAAAATCCAGTATTTGAAGATATTTTGTCATTAAAGTTCACAGATATTCCAGTAATTTGATGCAGATATTATTCTTATTATTATACTCTATATAATTTGTCAGTCTTTAAAAAAAAGAGCAACATAAACTGTATAAATCATTTACTCTATTGAAAAAGAGAGATGTTTTTACAGGATGGGTTGCTAAGAACTCTTCAAGGGATTGCCCCACAGAATGCTGATGAACTCCTTCCCAGAACCCTCTTTAAAGATACACAATATATTAACATATAATTAAATAAGTGTTCTTTGATTATCAGTCAAAGACTCTTTGTAAATGGTAACAATCCTTTTGGAAGACAACCAGCCTACTTCCAATTAAAAACTACCTGACCATAAATAATAAAAACAACTTACATACCCAGTAAAAAATGGTTCATAAAATAATGTATTTCAGGAGTTATATTTTAAGGACACCATATGTGTTCCTTGTATAATGAGCTCTTCCCTCTATCAGTCCAACCAGCAGCCTCTCAAATATAGAGAGTTAAAAAGATTAATATGTTGGTTTAATTTTGTTTTTTCATAAATATTAACCAGTTGTTTTTCTTTCTTCTTTTTAAAAATTAAACTGTCTGTTTTTTGCATCCCCATTCTCTTTCACAGTAAAGAACAACCTGTAAGTTAAAAGTAAATTTTCAGAAAAGAAGGAGAAAAGATGATACTTTTTGGAGATGCAATCTTAATGTATGTATGAAGATGTTCATATGGAATATATATGTCTATGTGATGTGTATCTGTTTATTTAGTATTATGTTTATGTATGTGTGGGTGTGTATATTTGTATATATGTGTATATAAATATATACAACTCATGCAGATATAATGATAAAATCAGCTTCAAAGGTTCATTATACACCGAATAACAAATATTTTATGAATATTTTATTTTCAAAAAACTTGATTATTCAAAGAAAGACATTATGTGTCTTTTTTTTTATTCCCCCCACCACCCTTAAAGCATGGAATTACTGATAAAAATAACAGTGGGTTTCTTCCATACCCTAGAGTATACAATCAACCCAAAAGTCACTTTCTCACTGGTCTGAAGTGACAACACATCTGATCATGTGTATCTGTGTATTTGGCTGTTTTCAGGGAATAAAATGACATTTTTCCCACCTCAAAAATGTCATCTTAGCAACAAGAAAGATTTTTTCCATACTGGTTTTGGGCAAACTCCATAATGGGTCAAACTACTGGTTTCACTGGAAATATTCATTCTTACATTTTGGTCCAGACCTTTCCCCATAGATATGTCTATATGTTCGTGTACACAGACATAAAATCCACATTATACTGTCCACATTCAAAGCTCTAAAAATGTGTTTTGTTTTGTTTTTTCTTTAATTATATAGAAAAGAAACTAAAGATTAAATCCTGACACATATAACATCCAGAACTGAAATGTATCTTTAAACACAAAATAGAATTTATATAGTTGCCATTCCCAATTGGAAGAGGAGAACAAAGAGCATTCAAAGAACACTTTTTACCTGATAACAGCATTTATATCTCCACTCTGGAAAGTCTCATACATGACTTCAGGTTGACAAGATGATGACTTTTAAAAGGAACCACCTTACATGTTATTCCATAGCTTAAGAGGTTTCATGGCTTTCTGTGCTACAAAACTAAAATACAATAGAAAACAAATTATTAAGAGAAATATATCTAAAGTTAGGAAGATTATCAGAAAAGAGACACAGTGAGAGTGCACCAGTGACAGTCACAAACACTGGAGCTAAAGTAATTTGGTTTCTAATAGATCTGTGCATTTTCTGTTTCGTAGCTTTTTGCTGAATTATGTTAAAATTTTCTGATATCTCTACATGTACTGATAATTTTTTTTTCTTGTCCTGCTGTTAGTGATCTGTAGTGGTTTGTGCTTCTTAGTAGCAATATCAATGTAAGCAGCCATTGAGCTGTTTGCACTCATGGGACTGTATTCCTTTGTTTGTGCATTCTTGCCATAAAACACTGAGTATTTGCAAAGCCAGCAAGTTCTGCATTTATTTCCCACACCCCCCCC
>VXAU01000030.1:14853-42725 GCA_013399695.1 Formicarius rufipectus | reverse complement strand
GTTGAAACTATCTGCTTTGATGGTTTGTTGGCATTTGAGAGGACTAGGACTTTGAAATGCTTTGATAGTGAGAAGGGTTGTGTTTCACTTCCACAATGCAAACCTCACAAGGTAAAAATATTCTTGTGCTCTATGTAGCTACAGCAATTATCTCATCCACTTTCTCTATTATTATTATTAATCAAATCTATGAGTACATAATTATCTTGAGACCATCACTCCTCAGCTCCACTGGGTTTAAAACAGCCAAGAAGTTCAGAAAGATATTTTGGGAGACCCAGATAAACCTACAGACCGATTGATCATGTTGCCTTATTCCCACAGGAAACTAGCCTATACATAATTATAATTTATTGCTAAAGAGCCTGGAACCCCCATGTCTCACAGATAAGTATCTAGGCCACGTAAATGTGCCTTTGTGCCTGCCTGCATCTTCTGACCATCTGCCTTTCTTTCTCTGTTTCTCTTCTTCTCCAGCTTCCATATAAACTAGAATAATTCCAACTACAAACACTAGAAAGGAAAGTATTTTCATAACATTATACATTCTTCTACTTACTGTTTGAAGCTTAAAGTCTCAGTATAACCTAAGGAAGAGCGGGAATTTGCTATTAAGTCTTTTGCAAATGTGTAACCTCACTGTATCAGAAGGAGCATCAACAATATAAATGCCTGTAAACATTCCATTTTCTTTCATTTTTATAAAAACTCTTGAATGATGTTTCCCAGCAGTACGTAGGAGAGGAATAAGATCTCCAAATATACTGAGGTGTCCAGTACAACTGGACATAGTCATTGTATTGCTCTTTCCACTGCATTAAGAGAGCTCTGTATTGCATGGGAGGCATAACTATGAGGAAAAAACAAAGACATTGAGGAGAGAACTATGTTTGAAACTATCCCTTTTTTTTCAGTATCAGAGCTGTTCTTTTAACAAGCCACTTCTGGAAGCATGGTCTCCAGGGTATAAACTACCTTTTTGAAATTAGTCATGCATGGTATACCTTTGGGTGTTGCTTTGCTGATGCTGTTATTTGGGGAAGAGGTGGGCGAGACAGTGCTACAAGCATTTGACACAACATCAAGCCATCACTGCACCTATGCAGAAACTGAAAAATATGGGTTTGACTCCGGTCTTAGCTTCTGTGGAATACATTCCTTATCAGTGAGGAAACTGGCTTAAAGGAGGAACTGTTTAGAAGGGGAATGGCTTTAGACTGAAAGAGAGTAGGTTTAGATTGGACATTGGGAAGAAATTCTTCCCTGTGAGGATGGTGAGGCCCTGGTATGGGTTGCCCAGAGGAGTAGTGGCTGCTCCATCCCTGGAAGTGTTCAAGGGCAGGTTGGACAGGGCTTGGAGCAAGCTGGTCTAGTGGAAGGTGACCCTGCTCAAGGCAGAGGGAGCTGGAACAAGATGTTCTTTTATGTTCCTTCCAACCTAAACCATTCTTTAATTCTATGAAACATAAAAATTAAAAAAAAAAAAAAAAAAAGAACACCTGTGACCTTGCCATACACCTCTCCAGCTGACATGATGGCATTTCACAGTAGGAGCCATAGAGAGACACACTGGATATTGTGACTTAGGAGACCATTATCGAATGAAATTCCGTTGTGCAGGGACCATTACATACACCCTACAGAGAGCTCAGTGATCTCTCAGCACATCCCCTCTGTCCTCTCACTGAGGCCTTCCATGAGAGGTGAATCATGATTATTTCACCTGGTGAAGAACATCTACTGCAGTTGTTTTTCAGTTCCCCACAATATAATGATGCAAAATAAGATTTTTTACTTTGTCATTGGCTTCATATGCCAGGCCCCTGTTCTTGTGATCACCTATTAATAAGATCCTGAATCAAACCCAGACATTTTAGAGAATGTTGCCCTATCCCTCACTCAGGTATCATTATCTATTTTAGTAAATCCTGCTTTACAATACTAATATACACATCATCAGTATGATTATTATTGACCCATTATTATCTTGGATTTAATAAGAAAGATAATCTCTGATTTCAAACCATTTTGTGTCCCACACTAATAATGTTATTTTTGATGCCCACATTCCTTAACCTCCAAACCTCTTGATTAATTGGGCTGCAGCCACATAAAAATTACTACTTAGACCCAGATGGAATCATACTATTAAAAGTATCTAGAAAATTTTTGGTTAAACAACAAGGACATATTGGTTATTCTCTAGAACATCTCTATAATTTCATGGGAGTTGACTCCATAGAGGCTTCTTCATTCAGGTGACAACGGAAGGTTTTTCTAAGGAAACTCTAGCTAGTAACAGAAGAACTGAAACAATTTTTTTAAACCATTGCAATTTGACCTGCTTTTGTTTCTTCATTATCATTATAATTTCAAAGAGGTAAATTGTACTTATCTTTTTTTTTTTTTTTCTTTTGCTGTCTCAGGAAAATAACTGCTAGTATCAGAATATTTTACTTGCATCATTTTTAATAACTCTCTGTAGAATATAAGAAGCCAGAAAATTGTTTTTTCATTCATTAATAAATCTGTTTGTTGTTTAAAGAGAAAATAGGAAAGGAGATGAGAAAAATGGACCATAAGCAAGTCTCAGTTAGCAGACAATACCAGAAATTGTTCTACAAATTGTTTTCACAGTTCTGTGGTTTACTTCTACCATAAGAATTACCTTGCACTGCTCAACTTTTTTCACAGTCATGGACAATGGTTTCATTCAAAGTGAGCTGGGACCAATTCTAAAATGGAGAACGATTCATCCAGAGATAGAATGTTCTTGATTGCAACCAGATAGCCACATGTTGAGGGACACAAGTGTTTGTGGCCCAACATCCACATCCAAAAACCATGAAAATAATTTGGACGTGCATCACAAGGCAAATAAATATACAGGACCTAACCAAGCCAAAAAACAAAAACAAGACCAAACAAAACACAAAAAAAACACCCAACAACATCAAAAAGTGTTGTTTCTTTTTTTCCTCTCAACTACTTCACTACTTCATCTTTATGCTCTATATGAGCTGTAAGAAACTTGTGATTTATTGTGATACATGATAACGTGGCACATAGTTTAAAAGAAAAGGCTAAGCAGAATCAGCTGCTGAATAAACTTTTACTAGGGAAAATTGATTTGGTAGTTACTTTGTTTTAAGAAGCAGACATTGTGAGAAGGCTCATTTGAGGCCTCCATCCTCTTGCTTTGGAACTACTGCTGTTGTCTGAGCCCCTGCTTCTTGTCTAAGCTACACTGTCTATGCCCCAGTCTTTCATGATGCTGACCCTGTCCTGCTGACTGGGCATCCTGGCTTAGCCTCAGACCTGTTTCATCACTGTGCACCAGACTGGGAATTGCAGCCTGTGGCTGGCACTGATTACCATCACCAGATCCTGCTCTGCATGCTTTCCGCTTCAGTGCCTGGCTCACCTTCTCCTGCTTTTGTTACTCCTTAATGACATATAAATACTGTTATACCATCTTCCCAGGCAAAATATTAGTGAGCTAAGAGGACTGAAATCTACAGCGTTCAGAAAACAAAGTCCCAAATCCATCTTTTTTTCTTGAAAGTAACTTGTTTTCCTTAGAAGTATCCAGTTATATACAAATACATAAGGATGCTATACTATGAGATTTCCACTGTCCCCCAAAGCCCTAGATCTTAAAGCAGTTAATTCCTTGCTGAATATGCAGTTCTCACTGTTGCCAAGGGAAGTCCCAAGTTAGGAAGGCTGAATAAGATCAGTGGTATTTCCACATGGTCCATGAGTCATTTTAGGAGGTTTCTTCTGTCGATGGTGGAAATCTGTGGTCCTCATCAGCTCTGTCCATTATTGGAGAACTTCAGACGAAAATTTCACTTTCAGCACTTTTTGTACAAAATCATACTTTTTGTACACTACAGTCTGGTCAGTGCACACAGTGCTCTAACTCAGTGTTGATGTCATATTATAGTAGGACCTAGAATATAAAAAACCCCCTCTGGTCTCTTTCAAGGTGAAGCTGATGGAAAACCATAAGATATGGTTAAGCAGGTCTAGCGGAATCCGGATAGTATAAATCCTTCACTAATCTGAGAACTTTGACAGTGTCTTGATTCAGACTATGTATATTGGAAATAGCATCTCCCCAATATCTGTAAGATTTGTTTCCCATGTTCTCTTTCCTTTTTTTTTTTTTTTTTCTTTTCTATAGATCCAAATCTTACCCTCTATATTTACGATAGTGTGTAGGGCTGACCTAAAGTGAGGTCTCTATCAAGTTAATTTATACTCCAGCTACTTCCAGTGATTAATAAACTCTATTTCTCCACCTTCAGTGGCTATTTAACCTCACCCTGAATGTCATACTGAATATTTGCATGTAAAGTTGACCTCTTTCTGGAGTGTATTTACTGGTTATTGCTGCTCTGGCATGGCAAGAACAAATACACTTCTCTTTTAACAGAAACCTTATGTATGACCTCTGAAATGACATTTATTCCCTCTGTGACTGAATCTCTTATATTTTCTTACCTCCCAATAGTGCTCAAATATGGTGACAACAGGACCCTGGACCCTGTTATTACCGCAGATTGATGTGTATTTGTCCCCTCAATCAGCAGGAATCTTAGCACTAATTGTAATTTGAAATGATTGCTTTTGCTTGCTGTATTCAGCTATTTTCAGTGTCATGGAGTGTATGACCCAGAGAAATGGTGGCTCTCTTCTACACAACACTTTGTCCTTTCCCTGAACATCAGGGAAGACTCCAATCTTGTTTTTGGTATTTTACACCATTTTTTTCTCAGCCTTGGAACCTTGTGACTCTGTAGCATTATTGTGGATCGAAACTATCCAGGGGAGGATGGAAATTGAGGTTGGTACAAAGTGCATGATAGGCACCAGTGATGAGTTCTTATTGTGTCAAGATTTTAGGCATGACAGTTATTGGTGGGCCAATCCGAAATAATCCCATTCAAACCTGCCAGATTTGCTACAAAGTGATATGGTCCTGAAGACTCTTGCCAGAATAATGATTGATGCCTCCTGCCAATCAGTGCTGAGACTCAGTCGCTTCTTCTTGTCACTTAACTATGGCTACACAGAGTATTCAAAAAAATGAAGGGGCACATTTGATGTTTAATGACTAAAGCTGCCTAGAGTTGCTCATTTAATATGTGCACACCTTTGTTCAATGGAAGGCAAGCCTGGGCAAATCACTTGACTGCCTTGTGTTTCAGTCAATCTATCACCTGAGTAACAACAAAACAAATAAATTGAAACCCCATACAGATACACAAAAACTAAAAACCAAACCAAAGCAACCAAGCTCACCCAAAAAACCATCAGGATCTGAGCTAGTATTTATAAGGGAAATTAAATGTTTGTGCCTCATGTTCTAGTATGGTATCAAAGTACCTTTGGGCTTCAATGATCGTACATTACTCCACAGATAGCACCAAGTTATCTTCAAGGAGAAAACAAAATTAAAATATAAAAAAGATTATTTTATTTCATATTATGTTATTTTGCTTTTTTTTTTTTTTTCACTTGCAAGTGAACATAATTAATGGATAAAGAATTCTATTTTGACACCTTTTTTTGTTAACTTTATCATGTAAGTGGTATGTTATGTTTTTGTAGACCACTCTTCTCCAAGAAACTACTAAAGTTTAGGAAAATGCCCAAATCTCAAAAATAGCAATGAGATATCAGTGTATGCTTACATTTAGGCCTGTGCTCAAATACTTTCTGAATGGGGAAAAAATACTAAAAAGAAAGAAAGGAAAAGTTGAGGCACATCAGACCTGAGATGTATAGACGCATTTGTTAAGGGATTATAAACACATCAAAATATATGGGTAGGCCACATCAAAGGTAGGTATAGTCAGTAAAGGTCCCAGTACTTACCTTAAGCTTCAGTTAGTGTATTAATTAAAAATTCCCAGAGACTCAGGGTACAGCAATTATATTGATGCAATTTTTCTCATTTATGCAAGGAGAAACTCACCTGATAATACAAATAATGGCACTCACATGACGCTTTATGTTCTCAAAGTGCTGTACCAACAACACATACACTACACTCTGGTTTGTATTATTTCTTTTACTGCTGTTACCAGATGGGCCTTAGAGGACAAGGAGGAGGTAAAAAGTTCCCCTGCTGTTACTGCACTGTAGACGGGGCTCCCTGCAAACCAGTCTTTCCCTTGGGTTCCTGCTAAATCGGGTTCCTCTCAATGACGGCTTTTATACCTGTTTCACACTAATTAAAGAAACAAAAAAAAGCAAAAAGCAAAAAACCAAACCAACAAATCAAAGAAACCCAAACCCAAACCAATCCCCTAAAAACAACAACAAGCTTCCAAACCTTCTTTTCTTGATTCGTATTATATTTATCTTGAGCAGCATCAAACGTAATGTTTGGACTGGGCATCAATCAATTCTGTAGATCCTTGCAGGCTGTAGTTAAAATATTCCAAGCACTTAGCATCAGCACAAGTTTAGACTCACCTCAGCAGGGAATGAACTACAAAGTTCTCTGAGATACACATTGAGACATCCCAACAGACACCAAGAATGCCAGTCCACAGTCTCACCCCAAAGAATCAGCTCCTCTCAATACACATTTTACAACTTATCAAAACTGGTGACCATACTAATCTCGTTGAACACTTTACACTCAGAATTGACTACAGATAATTCCCCCTTCTATTTTTGCATTACTGCATATTAAACGATTATATATTTATATCAAAACATGAACTAAGGAGCTCTTCTACAACTTCTTCCACCCATGTCAGCAGAGAAGAGAATAACTTTGTGGTCTATTGCCTCCTTTCATTAAAAATATCAAAGCTTTGCAATTTTCACTGACATGAAATCATATCCAAATTAGGTTTCAGAATACTGAGTATCTCAGTTTCCCGAATCTTCTGTGACTTGGGCCAATATCCTACAGCAGTAGAGTCTGATCAGGAGCTGCAAGAAACCGTTAAAACTTTCCTTTCTATCACTTCATAATGTTCTGATAATTCCTAAACTTATTTACTTTGCTGAAATAAATCCTAGGGGTTTTTGTTTGTTTTTGTTAGGTTGTTTTTTTTTTTCCCTTCTCTAAACTCTCCTATTTACTTCCTAATCTTCATCTGGGTCTAATAAAGGAGTCTTTTACTCACAGGGTTCAGCTGACAAAGTCCAACTCCAAGAGATCAGTCAGTAAGCTATGCCTTCATTCAGCTCTGTCCTGACAGAAATGTACACATTATATTACCAAACTCTAATCTGCATTAACCAGAAGCATGACTTGTGTCTTCATTCACAAGAAAGCTTGTTTTTGTCATCTTTTAAAAAACATTTGACCAAGTTCACATGAGCAACTTCTGCATTATACCACTGGCTTTTTTTCAGAATCATGCAGCTTGCCAATTAAATCATTTGAAGTTGCTGAGTTATTGTGCTGTGTGTGATAGTCACGTAGGTGTATACAGAATGTGCTGCATTTAATCTTCAATGGATGGAAAATTGCTGGCACTATGAATTTTGCCACCCTTTGCTTCTGCCTCCCTTTATGCACTTTTCAAATGGTTTTAGAATCTAAATGCAAACACATTAACTATAAAGAATGAATTTGGCATTTAAATTAATGGTTTCATGTCAGGCACAGTACAGGTTTTGTTTGTTGGGGGAAGAAGCTAAAACATGCATTAAATCTACTGAATGGCTTCAGGTGACTGACCAGCACATTTTCTCCGCAGAATGAAATGCAAAAACAGATCTAAGTTTGTGAAATGGCTGGTTGACTTTCAGTTCCACTTTTTCACCCTTTTTTTTTTCTTTTTTTTTTTTTTTTTCCTAAACTCTCTTTACCCGTGATCCAATAGAGTTCCTTCCATTGCAAACTAACAAGTTTCACACTACAAGTTTTCAATGGCAGCCAGTCTGAAGGACTGCATATATCTACCACCAGACAGCTGTGTTATGGAGCTAAAGGAACTGCATCTAAATTCATGAGCCGATAAAAAGTAATCTGGCTAAAGTCTTTTTTATACCAGAATATACACTGATAATCACACCCCCTTGAATTACAAATGTTCCATAACCATTCAAACTGGTACCAAGTAACTGACATTATTTGAAGTAATGACATAATAAAACACACTTTAAAAGACAAATACATAACTTACTTGCTTCTCACTTAAAAAAAATGTTTCAGAAATCTTTTGAGATCATAATTGATGGGATATCAGATTTCATAGATTGTCAAAGACTTGAGTACATTTTAATAAACCAGAAAAGTTAAAGTCACTTTAGCTTACTAGACTTAGATTTTTTTATTATTATTATTTTTTATGATCCCCCCCCTTTTTAAAAAATCTTCCTTCTCAGTTCTCTCTCTGTCCCCACTTTACATTTTAAAATTGCAACTAAAAATTAATTAAAAACTATGTTGACCTGAAGCTATATTTTGCTAACAGAAGTATGGATTTTTCTTTTCTCCTTAGAGACAACAGATACCTCTGCATTCCTAACCTGATATTTTCATAGGGAGGTGCACTGAAATGAGGCATTTGATGTACCCAGTTAAGACAGCACATTTAACTTGTTTCCTAATGGTGTGGCTACTTACCTGTTTGTGGTATAGAAACCAGTGATAATTAATAAGGTTGCTCAGCATGAGGTCTTGCAGGAATGTCCATCTATCTTTCTAATTGTCATCCACTGTATACTAGCTGAGACACTAGGAAAGTCAAAGTCACGTTGCGATCTCTCCCTTCCTTCCACATCAGAAAGAAGATAAGGTAATTTAAACCTACCCCCACCTTTTGTTGTCAAGTAGGAGTGAATTTTCTATAGCTGGCTGAACTGAGAAACTGGAACAAATTAAACTAAGAGTCTAAATGGTTATGATACTGTCTTCTGGCCTGGTAACGTCTCACATAGTTTTATGAAAGGACTGAAGAGTGATCAAAGTGTCAAATTTTCTCAAAGCCATGTGATTAAATACTTTTATAGGGTTATTTGAACAGAAAACTTAGCCGAGTCTTGGTCTTAAAACAAAGGAGGAGAAATGGTAATTTTCTGAGTGAGTTCATTAGTCCTTTAGCTTTCAAATGTGGAAAAAAAATAATCAAACTGGCTTTTCTGGGTGATTGTGAGTCAAATATGAAAAACAAATAAATAAATATGGTTACATATTGTAAGGTAAAGGTCTTCATTAAAAATAAGAAAAAAGTAAACAAAAATAGCAGAAGATTTTTCACTCAAAACAAACCTTAGCATATAATTGTTAGTATGGATAGAAATTTGCATGTCTTTTAGCTTAGGGTGGTGGAGAAATGATGAAATAAATGTAGTTTATTTCAGAGTTGCAGGGAAGTTCAAAATCCCTTATATGAGTCTTCTAGCTCCTACCGTGTCCCTACTGAATTCTGCAGTTGGCTTGTCTCTTCCCTTAACAATCTCCACATCCAGTAATTGTGAAGCTGAAATATATTTATTGTAAGAAAACAGTATATAATAAAAGCACAGTCCATGGGCTAAATTCTGCATCTGTTGACCTTACTCTTCTCTGCAGAAAGATTAACAAAACAAACAAACAAAATAGACAAAAGTAGTTTGTATTTACATAACAGAATAGGGCATAAGTACTTTACAAAATATCAGCAGGGAGTGGTTTTGTTGCAATGACTACAAAATCTGACTTGACCAAACAAATGATTACTTAAAGGGATTCACCTTAGCACCACTTTTGGCAAACTGACTTGTGAAATGCTCTGGATGGCTTATCTTTAACACCCAGAACTGTCTTTCCATAGTATCTGTGCTCAGCTGCCAAGATGAAACACTCTGTCTGTTCATGCCTTAAGCCTCCATTCTCCGCCCACAATTCAAGCACTCACTAAGCATGAGATTGAAGGGCCCTGTGAGTGAAAATGGAGTGGTGGAAAACAGGGCAACTTTCTGACTTCACCACAGCTTTGGACTGCAGTTGCTGTTTCAAGCTAGCAGTGGTGGCTTGGCCCTGTCTGGACAACAGGAGCCCACCAAAGCCATGCTGCCACTCTACTCTTTGACTGGTCAGGGGAGAGAAAGTCTTGTGGTTGAGATAAGAATGGGGAAGATCACTCACCAAGAAAAACAGGTTCAATTTAGGTAAAATTAATATCTTACCAAGCAAATCAGGATAGAGCGATGAGTAATAAACTCAGATGTTTAAAACAGCTGTTCCCCACCACTTCCTTCTTCCTGGGCTTTACTTCACTCCTCAAATCTCTGCCACATTGCTGCCAGCAACACAGGAGAATGGGGAACGGGGGGCTGTGGTTGGCTCATTACATGGTGCCTCTGCTGCCTCTTCCTCAGCAACAGTTGGACTACTCACACTCTTCCCCTGTTCCACCACGGGGGTCCCAACTGCTCCCGAGTGGTCCTTCCATAGGGTCAGTCCTCCAGGAACCGGCATGGGTTCCCCCTGGGATCACAAGTCCTACAGCAAACCTGCTCCAGGATGGGGCCCTCTGTTCAAAGGTCAGCAGGTTCCTGCCAGGACCCTGTTCCAGCACAGTCTTCTCATGGTGTAATAGCATCCTTAGGGCATCCCCCTGCTCCATCGTGGGCTCCTCCATGGGCTTCAGGGGCACAGCTGCCCCACCATGGGCTTCTGTGGAATCTGCTCCAGTACCTGGAACAGCTCCTGCCCCTCCTTCTTCCCCGACCTGGATGTCTGCAGGGCTGTTTCAGGTACACATTTTCACCTTGGCTGTAGTTGCCATTGTATGGGGTTTTTCCCACCTTCTCAGATACATTATCCCAGAGGAGGTAACACCATCACTGATGGGCTCACCTTTGGGCAGAGGTGGGTCCATCCTGGAGCCAGATGTCCTTGGCACCATCATCATGAGAGGAGTTTCCAGCAGTTCTTCAGAGAAGCCTTTCCTATAGTCCTGTGCTGCTAAAACCTGGCCATTCAAACCCAATACACTGGTCATCCTTACAGTGGCTGTTCACAAGATACTTCAAAGAAAGAAACCAAAAATCATGTAATAGACAGTAACTGTATAATCTGTCTTTTCAGAGCTGCTGCTCTTTTCTGTCCAAGACACAGAGTTGGACTCTAACATAAAGAATTGCACGGACCTATAAAGGATTTGTGCCTATTACATCTTTCACCAGTTACACCCTTAACACTTCCACCTGTCTTTTATTTCTTTCTTCATGTTATTCCACTTTTTAATCAGGGACCATATCTTATTTTATGAACAGGAAGAAAGGCACATGTTAATGTCATTGAGTTTTAGGCTCTTAGCTAAAACAATTTCTTTGATAGCTTAGTCTATTTATATAACTGAAGGAGAAAACACATAATTTACTCTACTTAAATCTGAATCACCTTGGAGGTACCTGTAGCCTCCGTGCAGCCAAAATAAAAAAAAAAAAAAAAAAAAGGAATAGAGAGCAATTTATCTTAAGTATTCTATCCTAAATACCTCAGTTATAAGACAGAAGTTGGGTTCAACCTGTGTCTTCATGCTCACAATACCACCCAAAAATCGTTCCTTGCATCTCTGAACCAACTGAGATTGACCAACCTATTCAACTATTTCACTTAAAGGGTGATCTCTTTGCTGTCTGGATACCACATTTTGCTCTGTGGGTCAGATCTTGCTGAAATACCATAATGCAGTTCAGTGTAGGAGTCTACATAGAAACAATAATAGGTGAGTTAGTAAGAGAAAGAAGCATGATGCATCATTGACAGAATTATTCTCTCCTCAACTCTAGTAAATTGAGGACAGGTAAACACTTGGTTTTACACAATCCTGGAGACAAAACTTAATTAATTATTAAAGATGATGGTATCAGTACAACTGCTTTTCAGCCAGGCACTTGAGTCTTGTCCTTTAATAAGATTTACCAGGAGCAGGGAGGGTTTTTTGTTTGTTTTGCTTTTACCACAGTCTATCAGCATAAATACCACTTCCTTAGTTAGAATCCATCTGCTCTGTTGACAATGTACTCAAATTGCAAGCAAGCATTTAATGGTGTCATGCTGAAGCACAACAGAGTGGATGCTGAGAGAGCCTTAGGAGTCACTGAAATGAAAGGGCTTTCCTCTTAATTTCAGTCACCAGAAGACTTTGAACAGAACATGACATCTTAGCCATCTGAGTTTTTTAAATGAGACTTTGGCAGATACACAATGCTCAGCTCTGTGGTACCTAAATAATTGAGGCTTTGAAACATCAAAGTGCTCACACCTTCAAACACTCAAGTAGCTTTATCTGAAAGATTCTTTTCACAAAAGAAGACTAACTCTGCCATTTGAGATCAATGAATCTCTCTGGAACACAATGTCCCCACTTTAGATTGGAAGACACTCTTTTTTTACTACATATTGACTAGCAGTGTCCCAGGTGCAGAAGGTTTTTGATTAAATGGATTATTTTGTGATGGCATGGTACCCTTCAGAATTAGAAATGACATTTGAAAAATGGAAGAGGGGGATCATTATGTCAAAATTTTGAAACACACATTTCACTGTTTATATGTGCATTTCATTTTATATTTTTAAATAAAATCTAGTTAGTTTTACTTTACTTTGGTTTACTTTATACCCAACAGATAAAAATCTTCTCCCTTGATAGTATTACACTGAAAACGTTGGTGTGAAAGGGAACAGTGTCTCTTGTATTTGAAACTAAGGTTTTATTGTTACTTTAATTAATGTTTAACAGTCTAATTAAAGTCTAATTTTTTTTTTTTTTATTAGTGCTTGTACCAATGCACATAGTGAAAATTAGCACAGAAAAGCCCTTTACAGCTAAAATTGTTACTAATTCTCTTTGCCTTTGTGCTTACTATGAGTCACAATGTTGAAAGTCTCAGTCCTTCTGAAGAGGGATATATGAGATGGAGTTCAAAGTCAACTGTGTTGTGGTGCAGAGAGGTAGATGGTTTGGTGGGGGATTCATTCTCCTCTTTGATTTTCAGTCCACTTAGCCCTTTCATTTCTCCCTTCCTCATTTTTCTTTGCATAAACTACTCCCTCTGTATCCGTTCCCAGGTAAAGTTTGAAAGTGCCCTAAAAACTCCACCAGTCACAAATAATATAAAAAGCAGTTGTTTGTTACACTGTTTTGACTTCTGCACTGACTTCAGAGACCTTGTACTGTCAGTCAGTACAGTCCTGTGGTTTTATGCCAAGAAAATTTAATGTTATAAACTGGAGGAATATCATCATTTTCTGTTGTCCTGGTACTTATATGTCCTCATTTTTGAACCTCAACTATTAAGCAGAATATTGAGCAAAATTGAAGGAAAAAAGCCAGACTTTCACTTTAGTATTTGTTCGAAAACCAAATTTAAGATACCTCATTTGTTGGTGTTCTGGTTTGAAGGTAAATCAATGGGGAAAATTAACCAAAATCAAGAGAGGTTACAAGTCAGAGCGACAATTTACAGAAAAAAGAAAAAGTTTTAATCCACAATGATTATATATAACAGGCACTCTTGGACATGAACAGAATGGTGTTTGTTGGTCTTTGTCCTGAGCACTACATGGTCCCCCTGAGTACTAAGTAAAAGGAAAGGAAAACCTGTTGGTGAGGATGATGACCACAGTCTGTTTGAGCATGGTAGTCACTCCTACTGAGGTTCTGATCCTCCTCTGGATCCAATAAGTGGTACCAGAAGTCCCCAAACCCCAAGATTATCCATGCTCAGGTTCAGGTGGGAATGCCGAGTCCCTCCTCCAAGGTGAGGAGTTCCACAATGGGAGATTTAACTCTGTGAGTCATGGGATATTTTTTAAATCTTTGGTGGCCCATGAGCTGACATGACCTCTCAGATAGGTGTGAAGGTGCTGATGCCTCCCTGGAGGAGAGTCATCACAGCTAAGCCATTGATGTGAAGACAGAAACACTCCTGTGTCTCACAGGGTTCTTTAACACCCAGCTTGTAGCCTGAGGGGGCAGTTGTGCCCTGGGTAGCTGCTGTAAATGGTCCATTATTAACAGTGAAATGTCACAGAAGGTGTAGAACACACGGTTTTGGTTACACCCAAACAGTGACAAACTGGTCCTGACTGCTGTAACTGGGACAGTCTGTAAGATTGTTTATGCTATCCATTGATTGGTTTTAAAAATGCAATTAATTAATACCATCTTGACAGTACCTGAAGATGTTGAGTCACTTAGACAAGGATTTTAATCTCAAGACTACAAAAGTAAGTCCTCTCCATGTGTCCCTGAATCTGTGATGACTGCTTTCCCAAGTTAAACAGCGACATGCAGATCAGTATGAGGTAATTAAATTTATCAACCCTGTAAAGATTTGTGATCCTTTTTGGGCATGATGTTGATGAGAGATTTTGCTGTTCCTTATACTTTTTCTAGGAAGATGCTTAATGCAGCAATGACAATAATATATAATCTTTTTCTGTTTTATATAGAACTGCTATTTTATAAATATTTATTTATACCTATAAATATATATACACAAATATTTATATATAGACCAGCAGACAGATGTAAAATGGTAGAAAAAAAAATCCATCTCTTTAACAGTTCATTATTTACCTGTATTCAAGAAATCATCAGATAAAGAAATTAAAGAAAAATCTACCTAAGTCTTCTAAACTCAAGCCCCTAACTCAAGATGTTTCCAAGGCACAAACCATTCAGGCTATAAGAGTATGTCAGGAAAATCTATACAGACCTGCCTGCTTTACTGGTTTATTTTATTTATCAGCTTCTGACAAGTGGTGGAAATGGGATATTGGCTTAGGTGAGCCTCTGGTATGATCCAGCATGGCCAGTCTTATGGTCCAATGCCTTTTCTCCCTAAACACGGTAGTGAAGCAAGAACCCCTACAGCAAAGCATGGAATACATTTGATTTGATCTCATTTTAAAACTGACATGTCTATCAGCTGCAAAACCCCAAGAGTAATAGCAAAAAGGATGACATTTTCTCAAATTCTGGATTAAAAGTTAGCTTTTGAACCAATAAAAGTCTTATTGCTTTCCACAACATGTTATGTCAGCTGTATGTTCCCTATATCTGTGACAGAAAATAAGTTTCAAGGAAGCTGAAAAGTTATACTTAAAAAAAAAAAAAAAAAAAAAAAAAAAGGGCAAATGAGGTAGATGATCATGCCATTTATTGCTTTATTGGTAACTCTTCTGATATCACCATGACAGCTCCTGTCAGAGAACAGAACAAGGTAGAACTGCAAACCTTCAAGTAAGAGATATAGAAATTTGTCTGGAATAAAACTAGATAACTGAAAAATAATCTTTTACATTTCTGCCAAAAGTCCTATACCTCTGTCCCACTGATGTACAAAAAGAGGAAAAATATGACCTCAATATTGCTTTTTCACCATTGACTCATCCCAGAATTGATACACTCGTGCTGTGGTTGCCCTGAAGTGTAATAGTGTACCATTAAATTCCAGCTGCAATACCATTATATTGCTATTAGAAAAGACTGCCGAGCAACACAATTTTTCAAATAAATATAAATTGTGAACGGCTGAAATGTGAAATGCCCTCAAGTACCCAGGAGCAGGATTTTTAAGCGTCCTTTTTCAGTGGACAGTTATGATCTCCAGCAAAGGGATGGCTGAGTTTCTCTTTCGATTTTTAGTAGTAGTCTTAACAGGCACATACAACAAAGAGCCATACAGAAGTCTGGGCCATGACCTCTGTGTAGCCTGGTGAAAGCACTGAAGTTCTGATGGGTATTACCAATGAGAAAGTTGCACTTGCAACCTCAAAGGGCTGGTTCAAAACCTGTAGTGACTCTCAGTCCTACTCAGTTGTCATTCAGTTATTTCGTGCTTGCTTTGTCTGCCTTAAAGTGGGGCAAAATTCACCTAATTATAACAGAATAACACCAGAAAAGTACATGGCCCTTCATCTAAACAAATGAAACAAACCAAGTCTTTATCTTTCATCAGGCTTGTCTCCCTGAAATTCACACTTCTTTGTCAAGAGGATGTTTTTAACACCTACTCAGCTGGAATACAGCACACACTGAATGTTGATAGCCAGCATTTTCACACCCATTTATTCATGCATATGCTAATAGTTTTCTCACTACAACTGCTGTGCTTTGTTCAGGACCCCTTACAGCTGATTCAAGCATGCACCACCAATCCGACAACTCCTGGGTAATTTACACCTGCTCCCTGCTCCGTGGTATTTATAGCTGAACATACAAGGCTTGTATGACCACCAACACTGACCACAGAGAGTTTTTCTCCCTTCCTATCAACTTATAGGTGTAAAACAGATGGGATACTCAGCAGAAATAGTCTGAGTGATGTTAGCTGCAACTGGAACAAGGGAGCACAGCTCCACACAGTCACTGAGCAGCTCAGTGTTCACAATTTCCGACTGTTTTTATGTTAATGTTGACAAATATGCATAGATACAAGTGCATTTAATCATCAAGAAATATGAGTTTAATCATTAAATTGTATTTAAATAAGTATTTAAAAAAGGGAGAAGCATGGTGTAAATCATAGATAGGCTGTGATTCCCTGCTTTAAGTACAAATCCAATTGTTCAACTAGTATGCCAGACTGCGAAGTACAGCTCCAGAAAATGCCAGTGCATTTTATTGCTAACTCTACTGATCTTTGTTAGCTTAATACCTTTAAATTAATGATGGGCAAATCACCAAAATAAGGTTGGGCAAACCTGCCAGTGGCAAAGGTCTTTTTCTCTGTTAAAAGCCTGTCTTGGGATTTGTGAGAATTTTCCTCATTCATTACTGCACTCCAAATTTTGAGAACTTTGGCTTAATGGCATCTGGGTATTTCACTGCAGGATCTGAAGACATTTGCCCAGCCATAAGTTTCTGTCCTATCTTTGTGCTGGGGGTGGAAGAATGAGTAGTATTTTCATATATCTTTTGCCTGAATATGTGCAAGGTGTACACAGCAAACAAATGGGTCAGAAGAAGAAGGAGCAAGTAAAATAATAGAAAAGTTGAACGGCAGAATCATTTATGGTGGAAAAGAACTTAAAGATCATCTAGCTCAACTGTAATTACAGAATGGTTTGGGTGGGAAGGGACCTTAAAAACCCCTCTGCCATGGTCCTTACCACTAGACCAGGTTGCTCCAAACCCCATCCAAGGTGGCTCAAATCCTCATCCAAACTGTTTAGTTTGATTTTGCCATCCACAACCATGAGTTATCATACTGTATCTGCTTTCTTTCTTATTTTTAATCTGAGCATATTGAAAGGAAAGATAATACAGCATTTAAGGAAAAAAATATCGGTAACATAAGTCTATCCTAGTAGTTTGGATTGACCTGCTTTATTTGCCTTTTTTTTTGGTGTGTGTTTTTTTTTTGTTTGTTTGTTTTTGTTTTTGTTTGTTTTTTCTCACTAAAATGTGATAGGATATTAAAACTGTATATGCTGAAACATACTTCGCAGACTTGAATAACAAGACCTGCATTTTGTCAAAAGTAGGAAATTTGTTTCAAGACTCACTTTGCATGAAACTACACTAATTGTTATTAGTAATATTTTTAGTTTCTAATTCTTTGTTGTTATATTTTTAGGATATGATGAATGGCACATTTAAGTCAGAATTCAGCAGTGACAAGTCCTTCATAATAGCTGTGTAGGTTAATGACATCGGAGAAAAAGAGTTTGAGAGTGACAGTGAGATGTAATTGTTTGCCTGGCTTGTTCTGGCTATTGAAATCAGCTGCATCAAATGAGAGTGGTATGAATCAGAACTTGTCTCAGATGTTGCATTTCAGCACAAGATTTTTAAAGAATAAGTGGATTCACAAGGTAGAAATCTTGCACTTAATATCAAGCTAATATTTTCTCATTATTAATTAGAATCTATAACAGACTGGCCTGCCTTTTTTCCCCTGCAATATCTCCTCTTACACTTTTTGTAATATTGGACTTGTAAAAAAGAATCTTTACATATTAACAGTTCAATAAAAGAATAATTTTATATTCATGACCTCATCAGAATGCACATTGAACCAGAAGGTGATAGTAATGTGTAGTTAGCTCTTGGCTGTTGTCAAATTGCTGAATAGAAGAGATGCCTGAGAGGGAGCTGTTTAATGCCTTCATGAATTAGCTGGATTCCAAGTTATCTAGAACCCAAGAAAAAAAAAATCAGGAGAAACTCTATATGGTTTCACAGGCTGAAATACCTGGAATTCTCTACCATGCTGTGGGTTCTCTTTATAGAGGGAAGAATTTCGCTCTTGCCACTGATATAGATCTTCCTTGGATAAAAGTTTTAATTTTATAGCAATTTAAAGTACTTATCATCCCTCTAAACAGAGCAAGAAGAAGTACAGAGCTGTGCAGCCATACCTGCAACCTTCAGTTATGCAGGATACCCCTGAAAGTACATCTGGTGTACAGGCACAGAGTAAACAGAAAGTAAACTTTCACTTGACCACTGGTTTGGAATATGAGTAAAGCACTCAACTTCTGAGAATATTAGACTTTGGTGTTGAATAGTAAAGAGAAAAGAAATAAAACAATGGGTTTGGTTTTGTATACCAGGAAGTTTCATTCAATTGGAAAATGTTGTGTTTTATTTTCAAGTTACTTAAGACTCTTTCCCCCCTCCTTTTCTTACCCTTTAAAAAGATCAATTTCAAAATGAAAATGACATTTTGAAATGAAACATTCCAGTTCATTCTGAAAATGTTGATATAAAGCATTCTGACATTTCCTAAAACCATTTTCTTTCATGTGTGCATGTGGATATGAAGACTACTTGAAGGATGAGACTTGACCTTATAAATTCATACTTGTTGATAAAACAATACAGGTAGAGGTGTGCATAAAAATGTACTTTTCTCTTGCTAAAAATACTTCACTCAGCTGTAAAAAGCCCAGAGGAATGGCTGCTGGATTTAACCAGCTATTGTGAACAGAAAACGCCTTTGCTGTAGGCCACACAGTTTTGAAATCTGAAATAGACACAGCCCAACTTCAAATCCATTTTCTGTATCATCATGCAATTACAAATCAACAAAATCAGCAATAAAAATTTATTGTAGAGATTTGGTCTTTGTCCAAGAAAATTGTGTTTTAAACACCATCTCTGCCACTAGGCACAATAGCCCATAAATATCCACTTCAGTACAAATGGCAAGAAAGAGGGGATCATCTTGGTCATTCAGCTTTACAAGACCACATCACCACATCTGATCATCCCCAACATCCCTGGTTTCAGCTGAGATCAACTTAATTTTCTTCCTATTAGCTGTTGTAGTGCTATGTTTCTGATTTAGCATGAGAATAACGTTGATAACGCACTAATATTTTAGTTGTTGCTTATTGTAAGTCAAAGACTTTTCAGTGTCCATACTCTGGTAGTGGTCAGGGGCACAAAAACTGTCAGGAAGCGTGGCCAAGAGAGCTGACCCAAAGTGGCCAAAGGGATATTCCACACCATAGAATGTCATGCCCAATATATAAATCCGGGGACGTTAGCTGGAGTGGGCTGATCAATGCTTGGGGACAGGCTAGGTATCAGTCAGAGAGCGGTAAGCAATTGTGCTGTTCATCACTTGTGTCTCTTGGGTTTTATTCCTCTCTTCCAATTTCATTGCAATTATTAGTAGTAGTGTTAGTAACAGAATTTTAACTGTTCTTGTTTGTTTGTTTGTTTGTTTTTGTTTTTGTTTTTGTTTTTGTTTTTTTGTTGTTGTTTTGTTTTTGGGTTTGTATTTGTTTTTTATGTTTTTTTTTTGATTTTTTTTGGGGGGGGGGCAGGGGATTTGTTGTTGTTTTTTGTTTTGGTTTCGTTTGGTTTTTTTACAGTTATAAAGCTGTTCTTATCTCAATCCATGAGATTTACTTTTTCCTTCCAATTCTCCTTACCAGGGGCAGGAGGGAAGTGATTGAATGGCTGTGCAGTAGTTAGTTGACAGCTGGGGTTAAACCATTACACCAATACAAAAAACTTTGCACAGTGTTTTACTTGTATTTAAAAGAAAAGAAAGAAACCTGTAACCCTTTCCCCTTTTGTTCTGTAGTGTCAGAAGTTTGTCTTTGTGTGTTACAGCAAGGCTGAGATTCAGTGAGGTGAAAGGGTCTCAGTCTTCACCCTGACTGCACATCTGGCCTGAGGACAGAAAGAAAACCTTGACTCTTGTTCACACTCAAACTAAATATCCATGTAGAACAGCTCAGAATGGGAGAGTTCTCACTCTCCTGAAAGTTTTTGTTGACCAAAACCATATGTAGCCATGTGCAGTTAAGGGATGCCACTGTTTGACATATCTAGTATCTCTGAAATTTCAGGAGCCTGTTCTGAAGAGTTTATTGGTGGTGCTCAGTCTAATTCCTTCTGATCATTCCAGTTGTTATGTGGAAGTGGAGAAGAAAAGGAGTCTAAACACCAGCATTCTGCCTCTTAAAAACTGCAGCACGGTGAAAAGAAGGAAAGGGGCATATACAAATCTGTCTATAGTGTCTCCTCTCTCTCTCTCTCTCTCTCTCTCTCTCTCTTTCANTCTGTTCATCCTTCTCTTTCACCCTCTCTCTCACCTTTTTTTTTTTTTTTTTTAATTTAGAAACAAACAACATGTAATTGGTTTTAATCCTACCGAAAACTGCGAAGATTTATAAAAAGCACTGCTAAGCAAAACTGGTTTTGGGCTATAATCTCCCTGTATTTAAAATCTAAGGGCTTTGGTGTGATGTGAAGTTTGAACAGTAAAACAAGACTTTTCCAAGTATTATATGTCAGGTACATCAATCACCAATGTATGTGTCACTGAGAAAAAAACTTTCAACCAGTTTTTCTTCCACATAAGAAAGCAGAATAAGAAAAAAATCCAACTTATTTAGAAACTTATTTCCTGGATCAGCTATTCTGATCCAACTGGTAATAAGAAATAGAGATTTGCAGATTCTGAATTCAAGACAGAAACTAGGAAAAGTATAGTAAAAAGAGGATTAAAGAGGAAAATGGCTAACAAAAGTAAAAGAAAAATTATTAAAGTCACATCTAAAGGCAAAAAGAACAAAGTTAATTATAATGTGACTACAGGTAATGACTGAAAGTATCAATTTCTGGAGTATTCCTCAAAGTGGTGTATCTGCATAAGATGCATACTGCCCCAGATAACAGATATCCATCAGGTAAAATGGAAAAAAAATTATGTTTTACTTAAAATCCATTGTAAACTGATCTAAGATTTTTGTCCATGGAAAAATGTACGCATATTACGGTGTCTACCACTTTTACAACTATAAAAATCACGATATGAGACCAAAACGGATGAATATACCCCTAGAATCTGTTTCCATCTGTATGTACATTTTGATGATAATACTATAGGGCAGCGGGTATTGGCCGAATGGTGTAAGTTGCCACCTCTGGAGCTGGCTCCTCCCCTGAGGACGCCAGTTCGAATCCCGAGAAACTCGCTGTCACCATCCGAGTGTGCTCGGCTGTGGCAAAATGAACCTCAGGAGTAAAGGGAGTGGGGCCAGTTCCACGCACACTATGCCTCACCTAAAACAACCATTGTGCAGGCTTAGCCCAAAATCTTCATTTGCGAAGTCTAGCCAACAACAACAACAACAATACTATAGGAGAACATGCAGGAATTTAAACCAACTATTTGATTTCTTCATGGAAAGGGTTGTCAAGCACTGGAGCAGTGTGCACAAGGAAATGGTGGAATCACCATGCCTGGAGATATCTAAAAAATCCATAGGTGTGAGACTTTAGGATATGGTTCAGTGGTGGACTTAGTAGTATTAGGTTTGCAGGTGGACTTGATAATCTTAAAGGTCTTTTGCATCCTAAATGATTCTACAATTCTATGAAAAAAAGGACTTGAAGGACTCATTTTCAGTGGATTTTATATTATCGATTAACTGATATTTAGACTCCTGAGGCATCACTTCTCATTGTGCAAAATAAGCATTAAAACACTACAAGCAATTAATTGCATGTTTTTTGTACTATACTTTGAGATGGCCTATCAGCCCTTTATTAATATTAATGAGAAGAATTAGTATCAAAGATCAGGGATCCATGATAGCTGGAAGAACCTGCAAGGACCCTCCAGCTCTCATGCTTTATTATTTTTTAATCAAAGTGGCTGACTTGAAGGCACAAAATTAAAGAATGGAGTCCTTTATGATTCCACAATGATTCAAATTAAAATGATCTATACTTGCATAATTCCAACAAGCCATTTTGTGCTAGTTAAAAACAGTTAAAAACTGCATAAATGCATGATTTAAGGGCTGCAGCTTTCTAATCTTAATGAAAGCATGGTTTTCTTGTATATTTCTCAACCCGCACATGTGATTAGAATAAATCCACCACAGAAGAGTAAGGAAGGGAGAATATATTTGATGACAACACTGTGATAGTAAGTTATTTTGAAAAATTTGGTATTTGGGATCATGAATAATATTTTTCACTTGTCCAAAATGAAAATGATCTTTTTGTAAGTATATAAAATATCCTTACTTTTACTTTTATTGCAGCAAGGTTTAAATGTCTCATCTAAACTGGCTTTTCTGAAAGACACTGTCTACACAGCAGCTAGTGATAAACAAAGCCATGAAGAACTCTTCACAAACAACATAAAATTATTAAAAGACAAGATAGAAATGAAAGAGGAAACAGCCTACAGTCCTTCTTCAGGTGAAGAGCAAAGTCAGAGCTGCAAGCAAATTATGGTAATGCAGTAATATTCAATGGATGGTATTGTCTCTCCAAAATTTCTGTTATTGTAATTTATTTAAATTCAGACAAGCCATGAATTTCAGATGAGTGTTTTATAGGGTATTACTACACTAATTATATGAAATAAAGAAGAAATAATTAAATCCCACACTCTTTTTTTCAGATATCTTGATCTCTGACAAAAAGAATATGATCTATTAGCACTGACATACACTAGTTAAATGAGGCTTCAGGATTTGTTCAGCCATTGCAGCACAGAAATCTGTGTGCTGTGTAAGATTCTCCCAAGAATCCATAAAAAATTCTTGAGCCATTACTTTATGCTGACATCATTTTTGAGGATATTTTTGAGCATACTTAAGGTAAATTCTGTTTGGACTATAGCAGAACCATGGCAATGTGATCACACTCTTACCATAATGGAATTTTGGCAAGATTTAATTCTTAGGTCCTATTTGGAGTCAGGTTAAAATGCACTGATCTTCAAGGCCTTTAATAAATCCTCAAAGAATCAAAATATGGATTTTAAGGCATATGCCCTGGTTATAGTATCCAGGATCAGTTTCTCACTGTGTGGGTGTGTATACTAAACCCTCTATGTCATTTTTCTCATGAACTGCTCACAATAGCCCATTGGCAGCAGCTGCCCAGGGCACACCCAACCCCTCATGCTACAAGTTGGGTGTTTAGGAATTTCTGTGGTATTAGGAAGTCCTCCTGTCTTCACACTTATGACTCAGGTGTGATACCTCCCCTCCGGGGAGCCACTAGTGCCTTCACACCCACCAGAGGGGTCATGTCTGCTAATGGGCCATCAGGGATGCAAAAAATAAGCCATTATTCACCTCACAGAGTGAAACACCCCTTGTGAAACTCTCTGCCCTGGGAGAGGGACTGGGCATTCCCATATGAGCCCAAGCAGAGATAAGTTCAGGGTTTTGGCATTGGGGTCTTTTTTCTTATTCAGTGGAGGACCAAAGCCTTGACCAGACTCAGAATGCCACTGGACTGCAACCATCATTTTCACCAGCAAGTTTCTTCCTTTCTTCTTACTTTGAACTCAGGGGGGCCACGTGGTGCTCAGCACAGGGGCTGATGAGCTCCATTCTGCTCATGCCCCACTGTGCTGGGCTGCACATCTGTTTTTGTGGCACAAACAAATTTTTCCTTCTGTATCAGTGTATTTTTTGATCTTTTATTAAATTGTTATTCTGACTTGCAATCCCATTCTGAGTTGTATTCATTTCTCCTTCTGGTTTAACTCTAAACCAGCACAGGCATAGTTCAAATATCTACAAGCAAGCCATAATCTACACATTCTTATTACAGTGTAATGGATCATTGGAGCACTCTGCAACTGTGTATGCAGAAGTCCTAAATCCAAGGATCATGAACACTACAGACTGTAACAATCCCTTCAAAGAGTTTACAATCTATGCTTTGTGGATTTAGAAAACAGTAGATTTCTACATGCACAGCTCCTCTGCATATTAAGAAACCTACCAGAATTTGTTGTGTATGAAAAATGTGAACATTTTAGTAATTATTCTCCTAGGAAAAAAGCCCTCCTTTCAAACATGTATCATATGTCTACTGAATGTGTTTACAAGTTTCGCCCCCTTTAGCCATGCCAAGAGGTTCTATGCAGCCTTCCTGATTGTATAACTAGAACTCAAAATCTATAGAGTTGCTTTAGTATCAATGCATTACATAAATTTTGTGAATGGGAGCAATAACCTGGTCCCAGTTCCCCAAATGGTCTAGTGAAAATGAGATTAGAATATTTGCAAAACTCCTGTGATGATTTATGCCAAATGTTGTGGTCCTTAATATATTAGTCAAAAGAAAATAAAAATTTACACACAAGACAACTTTTCCTGTAATTCATAATTTAAATAGTTAATTCAGTCCCTATGACTCAATGGTTATGTTTTCCCAGTGAATTTCTATAAAGAGATCTATCATCATCATCTCTGAATTCAGTTTTCCATGAGAAATATTTTAACTTTCTTCACTTGCTGAAAAAGACAGAAGCAAGAGTTTAAGCCTCATCTCGACTACACACCAGGGTAAATAACTGTTAATGTGAGTATGTCCTGGGGCACTCAGGTTGGAAGTCAGAGGCAGCACCTTGAGTGGTACTAATCACACCGTTCCTCTGACATTGGCTACAGAAACCTTTGGCACTTATATCAGCCCTTTTTGCAGTGGTAAGTTCTTGAACTCAGTAGTCACCTTATCTCTAACCAAGCCTGACTTGGCTCAGGGGAATTTTTAGTAGTTATAATAGTCACCGCATAAGGTGGAGGAGAGGGAGAAGTCAGCTGATGTAAACTACTTTCTTCAGTACACACTGAAATCTCTCTATCCTGTTACCACTCTCTGTGAGTATATGCTAAGCAAAGCTATATGAAACATCACATCCCACTACCCAGATAGATTACATATGTTTCCTTTCCATTTGACAGGTGCTACCAACAGTGTGTTTACATTGTGTACATTCTTTGATGTGCATATTTCTGTCTGCAGCAGCAAACCTCTGCAACACATTAGGTGACAGAAACACAAAAATGATCTTGAAGGACTTGTGTTGGTTGATTTTCTTGCTGTTGGTGCTGTGTCTCTGGTTCAGCTGGAACTTCTGCATAAGCTGCTGTGATTTTTCTTTCTGAAATTTGCAAAAGAAATTTGCTCAGGGACTGAGACCATGAATGTCAGATAACAAATTTATATGGCTGGCAAACAATGTACGTGGCCCAGAATATAAGGCTTGATAATAGAAAACCTGACAAAATAGTAAGTGGTCCTAGTGGGCAACACTACGATACAGTGTTATTATGCCAGATTTCCAAAAACGTATATTACTCAAGAACTGAAATTAGTGTTTGGCAGCCCAGGAGCTTGTAATGCATTGAATAAACTATAGTTTCTGACTAATATTTGCATGCCTGTCTAAGAATATGTAAATGTGGTAGTTTCCCTCCTGGAAAAACTAAAATCCCTAATGAATTGAAGGGCCAACATGCAAATAAACCTCATGATTCACACATGTGTCTCTCATTTAATTTCTCAAAATGTATTTTGCATTTTGATTACACTACAAAATGCAGCATGGAGGGCAGACATGTGAGAAAAATAGAAGTGTTTGTACAACATATTCTTCATATCAAACAATGTGATTTACTTTAATCATTTCAGGAGTAACAAATAACTGCAAGAGTATGATTTGAATGCCTTCCAGGGGTATGTAGTCAAGTTTAAAAAGAAAAAAAAAAAAAAAGTGATGCTTTATACACATGTATTTTATAGGCTGTAGGCCTGATTTTTCTCTCAATCACTCTGTCTTTCCTCTGGTATAATACGAGTTTTGGCTTTAACTAAATTGTACTTGGTTTTTACTTAAGTCAGTGAGAGGAGAATTATGTCTCAGATGCCTTTGCTGTAAAAGAACTGAAGCAGTTCTGGTTGGCCATGTATATATTGTTGGACAAAAAATTCAGTATTATTTATTTAGACCCTTAGATACATTCAGCTATGCTAAAACTCTTCAAGTAGCAGTAAGTTCACCCACGAAATACCACACATTGCATCCCTGAGACATACACAGCACTACTCTTACAGGTGTAAGCAGAAAGTATTTAACTGTTATCCTTCTCAAGGTTAGTGAAGACAAAGGGCAGTGGAGGAGAATATCCTCCTTGAAATTTATTCTAAGAGAAAAGATAGATGTCCTCTGGCAAATCTGGTTGCAGAATTTTTAAGACATATATTTGCCCAGCCCTCTGGCTCCCAGCCTTTAAGTTATTCTCTGAAAACGCTACAGAAAAGAAAAGAAATCTAACTGAACCACATAACTTCAGACCACAGTTAAATCCAGTCATGGAACTGTGTGCATCTAAACTACCAGCTCAAGGGTGGGTGTCTGCCCATACCTCTGCAGGGGTACAAGGAGGGTGGTGGGGGCAGTTTGCGTTATGGTAGTGTGGTCAGGAAAGGTTCACCAGGAGATGCCTCTCAGCATGCAACGCTGGTACCTGCCTGTTCCCACCACACCTGCAAAAGTACCTTATTTTTAGTCTATAAATATTATCTTTGCCACAGATAAAAACTGGAACATTTCAGAATTTAATACACAAGACAAACTGTTGTGGGGGAGCCATAGGGTTTCCTGTTACCTGCAAATGGCATCTGCTTTCTTCTATTTTAATGCTGCTGTAGAAAAATTAAAAGGATCATTTTTGTTTTGTTTTCATCCTGGAAGGTGTTGATTTCTATTTGTTTTGGTTTTGGTTTTTTGTTTGTTTGTTAGGGTTTTTTGTTTTGTTTTTGTTGTTGTTGTTGTTTTGTTTGGTTTTGGTTTTGGTTTTTTTTTTCCCCCTTCATTCAAAACATGAACAACAACAAGAACAAACTGTCTCCACTTTTTTTCTGTTCTATTTTGAAATACTGACTTTTTTTATCAAATACTATTTTCCAATCAGCTCTAACGTAACACAAGTAATAACCAAGTCAGACCAAGGAAGGTGATTTTTTTCATAACTGTCAAATAATGACAACATGAAGCAGAGACAAATATCATCCTGAAATTAATCATACAGAATGGATCACACTGAACTCCCCCTCTTTCTGCCAAAAAGATGCATTTCATTTTCCTGTCTTTATTCACATACAGATTCAGGTAGAGAGAGCTGTCTCAAAAAGCCATTTCTTTAAGACACCACAAAATAGAAAGGTTAATAGTTAACGCTGTGAAGAGTCCCATTATTAAAACTGCTTTGCCATGCAATACCAGGACAAATGGAAAATGAAAACTAGCCTAGACATCTACAACCTCACAAAGGAGATTCAAAGTCTGCGAGGTTGTCATTCCAACATCTTTACATGATAATCAAGCAGGTTTTGTGTACTTACTGTAGTTAATGCCACCTCTTCCCGTTTTCATTTTGTTGCCAGCACAGAAAATATAACCAATAATGTGCATGTTCTTTTTTCTTGGAGAGGAGGAGAGGGGAAAAAAAAGAATTTAATTGACAGATAAAACGGATGTAGAAAGGGTAATTTCATTTTCCATCAGAAGAAGTAAGGTTTTATGTTGGGAATTAAATTAACAGCACATGAAATTGGCTTTGCCTAAGTTCATATTTTTTAAATTCTTTCTTTTTTTTTTTTTTT
>VXAU01000030.1:0-14813 GCA_013399695.1 Formicarius rufipectus | reverse complement strand
TTTTTTTTTTTTTTAATATAAGAAGAAGAAGGAGGAGAAGAAGTAAGAAAAAGACCCCCAAACCAAGGTAGAGCTGTAAAAATCTTGACAATGAGCAGAGATGATTTCCAAAGACAATAAAACTTTTCCAGTGCAATGTGGTTGTGGGCCTGCTTGCTTTTCAATCACTCTGCATTTTCTACTTGTGTGATACTAAAAAGTTATGCTTATAAATGTTTTCTGATTTCTTTGTGTGATGTTCCATCCTCCAACTCCAGCTGGTTTCAAGCTACACTCCCCACCCCACATCTTTTCCTCTCTTTCCTCAGCTTATTCAAGTTGCCTGCGGGTTGTGATTTATCTTTGCAGTTAATACATTTGTATTCACATAATTTTTTGCTTCTGTTTGGCTAGGCAAATCTCTATTGGAATACCAATATGTATGAATTTCCATATTGTCATCACTGACAAAATAGCAACATGGGAATGAAAAAAAATCTAAGTGATGAGGAGGAAAAAAGTATGCAGAAAAGGGAAAAATCATTTTGAAATCACAAAATATGGTGTGTTCCCCCTCCCTCTTTTAATGCATAAAAGTGAAGTTAATGACAAAACCCCTTGATAATGTTGTGCACAGTATAGACAAGGAGGATATTTCTAAAGAGTTCCCTTGATAATCTATCAGGAAAAGTGTAAAAATCAACTACGAACCAAGCAAAGATACATGCACAAACGTGGTATACGTCCATTTAAAAAAACCTAAGCAAACCAAAAAGAACACCCTTTTCCCCCTGAAATTATAACAATCACTGATGAGTAACACTGTAATTATCTAAAAGCTGTATGGTTTTGACATTTTTTGGTTTATTTATGAGTTGAAAACATATGTTCTCAGCTTTAGCCATGCAACAAAAATATTTTAATTATTTTTATTCTTTAAAAATCTGTTACTGTGTTTCACCAGCAGAACATCCTTTAATACAAGAAGGTCAAATTTCACAACACATTTTCATTAAATTTTTTACTCAAAATCTCAAGGAAAATAGAGGCAATGGTGCAATTTTCAGATGTAGCTCACAACTTCAAATGTTCCTGAAGTGAATACCAGTTCAGAATCCTTAAGCAAGTTCATCTAAATACACAAGAGGCACTAAATGCCAAGTGCATGGATGTGGTCATGCAATCTTAAGCAGTCTTATATATTTCAGTAGGTGATGGGAAAACCTATGTATGTCCTTGCAGTGAGCTGACCAAAAACCCACCAAGTTGCACCCTCATTCAGTGGCACAGGGAAGAAAAATGGTAATGAATCAAAACGAAGAAAGGGAGATTACTTATCCATTACCATCACAGGCAAAACAGACCACTAGGTGAAAATTAATTTAATATGTTGCCATTTAAAATAGACAAAATAGTGAGAAACCAAGAAAAAATAAAATAAAATAAAAATAATGCCTCACTTCTCATCCCCACTTTTTCCAGGCTCAACTTTACTCCACCCTGAGCCTCTTTACCTGTCTCCCTTGAGGAATGCAGTGGAGTGGGAATGGTCATGGTCCATACACAAGTTTCTCACTACTGCCCCTTCCTTCTCACACTTATTCCCTTGCCCAGAAGGAATCCTTCTCATGGGATCTTGTTTCTATTAGGCATATCCACATGCTCCAGCTGGAAGTACTCCATGGGTCAATATAATTGTATTTGCCACGTGCATAGTTTTTTTGTTTAGAATGAGTCTAAAGTGAAATCTAGAAAGAAAATATTAGCGGCTTAATTACAGGCTTTTTCTAGTGTTCTAGTAGAGAGCATTTATATTTTGGTGTTTGAAGCTATGTTCTTTTTTCCACATCCCTCACTTACACGCTTCCTCCCACCCCCTTTTTATTTGTTCCTGACTGAAGAGGGATTCTGCGAACACAAAGAAACGTTATCCTGATGGGTTCAGTGAGGATAATTCAGTTGCTGGATACTGGCTATAAAGAAAGACGACAGATGGGATTCATAGAACTACAGAATGGTTTGGTTGAAAAGGACCTTAAAGATCATGTAGTTCCAACCCCCTGCCATTGGTAGGGATATCTTTTACTAGACCAGGTTGGGCAGAACCCCATCCAGCCTGGCTTTGATTCCTCTGTCTTAACTTAGACACCTAACACTGAGGGTTAGAAAACATTCCTTAGAAACAATGGATGACAAGTGATACCTTCAAAGAGCAATTATTCTTGCTCCAGATGAATGTCTAAAATAAGCCAAAAAAACCTTCATCTAAAAGTAATTTTTTTTTTCAGTTCTATACAGTTCTAATGCTCAGAATTAATTTTTAGACACCAGTTAGCAGGTGATCAGGTGGGCATAGTCTTGGTCTGATACTCAACTATGACTTGGGCAAGCTGACTTGGCACACTTGTCCTGATATTCCAAACCCAATGCAAAGAAGGAACTGGAATATTTGCTCAGGATAGGGCAAATGTATAGAGCTGTCCTTCTCAGTGCTGTGCAATGCCTGAACCGGATTAAGCAGGGGGTGGTTCACTGTGGAATCTGTGAGAAAGACGAAGATTCCTTTGTGAGTAATTTGAGAGAATAGAGCAAACTCTAGTAGGATTTAAGGAGCTGCACAGATTTCATCATGCGCGGTGCTCAGATCAAACTGGTTTTTTCCCCACCATCCCAATTTGGGTAAATATTTCATACGATGAAAATTAAAGACAATGAAAATAAAATTGTAGTCTGGGAAGGTGCAACTCCAACCGCAGAGAGGATGAGAGGCCAAAGAACCTACACCAGGCAAAAGTCAATCACGTTACTTAATTCATTGCCACCTTAAACGCAGGCAAATGGATGACACTGGGAGCATTACGCAATAAGTTACCATAGTCAGAGCTGAATTCCAGCTTCTAAGGGCTTCTTTATCTTCTTACGTACACATAAATAAATGTATACAAATATAATGTATATTTACATATATAACATATTTATGTGTATTTATGTGCATGTATTTAAACCATATATACAGTTATGGAGATCCAGAGTTTTATATATATATGCATATTTGTTTGTGTGTATACGCATAAATAGATGTTTCATTTTTAAAGGTCTGGTTGTGCTCCTGTACTTTCCAGTGCTGTAGACAGCATCTGTTAGAAGGGAGAAAACCCACAATAACAAAATCTACAATATAATTACTTTATTAGTTAAAAACAAGAACATGAAGAAGAAGACACAGAGAGAGAAAGACAAAAAAAAAAAAAAAGGAAAAAAAGGAAAGAAGAAAGAGCAAGTATGAGATGAAGGTACGCAGTTTAGGGTGACTGCATTTTCAGAGAATAAAAGCTTTATCTTGATTTCAAGCTCTCCTTCTAACAATAAAGGATAGCATCTCAGAAAATGCAACTTTTTTTTTTCTTTTGCTGACCTACTAAAAGAAAATAAAACACACAGTACCAAAAAAAAAAATAAAAAAAAATCTCCATTGCTGAGATATTTCCTTTTTCTTACCTTTCTGCTGATAAGAGCTCTCAGTGTTTCAGGATAAGAAGAGATACTTTATTTTCTCCTGCAAAGATATAAGAGAAGAGAAGGGAAAAAACAATGTCTTTTGTTAGAAAGGAATGTAAGTGCAATTTGAAGAGCGTTTGTAATAGACAGTATTGCTGAAGGCAAACAGAAGCTAAGAAGTAAGCGTTTTAGAATATTATCCTTCCTTAACATTTTGATAAAGTTCCTGAAAATGGGAGCCACTTTTGCCTCTGCAGCACTTTAATTTCCTATAATCATCTCTGATGGAACAGATGATACACACAGAGTTACCCCAGGTATTGTTTAAGTGGGGACTGAATTACTTTTATACTATCACTAAAGGATTGAAAAAAGGAAGGAAAACACGTTTTCAGCATCACTCTGTTTCCATGCTGCAAGCCCAGCATAGTGATGCTCTCTCTAATTCTGTTTAAACTGCATTCCAGAGGTATTCAAAAGTCAATTTTTTTAAAGCCATTAAAAAGAATGTACAAGCAACATAGAGTGGAAAGCAGAGGCAATGTTCATTATCAGGCCCAGAAGAAAGGGACGTATTGAAGAAAAAACCTACAAACTGCAGGACTTTGAGGAATTTGCTAGTTATCTTTTCCACTTGGGTGACTTTAGGCTTCACTACCAAATTGAAACACCATTTTCTGAACAATAATACTATACATTTTTTTTGACATCAGAAAGGAATGCTTTTAAGGCATAAAAAATGTATTTCCCTTATGTAATCAAAAACAAAACTCTATAAATTATAATGCAATGTACAGTCCAATTCCTCCATTCAATGCATTTAAATAGTATGTGCTGATTAAGCTCTTAGTCATTTATGTTAAATGTCTAATGAAAAGCTTTTTGAATCTGGATTAACCCATATTAAATGCCCTAGTGCTGCCCCTGGAAATAAAAAAAAAAATAAATAAATTAAATTAATCTTATTCTTTGTTACCTTTATACATTTTAATAAATTATACTGCATTTATGTCTCAGACAAAATGCCAAATGGTTTGATCCTTTCAACAAAAAGCCAGGGAAGAAATTTGCACATTAAAATGTAGAGTGATTCAACAATTCATGGCATAGTGTTTTCCAAAAGATGATGTGTTTTCTATGTTTCTTAATAAATCTGCATGATGATTTGATGATTTCTTCTTTGTGTGTAAGCAGGCTTAGTTGAAAGTTTGCTGAGTTTATTTTTTTTTCTTTTCTTTCTACAGCTTAACAGAATAAACACAATTTCCAAAATACACTGAAATTCAGAGCATAGTAAATTGGAACAAGATCATTAGTGAGGTGGAAGCTCACAGAACTTTAGGTAGCCCAAGTAAACTCAGAACAGTCAAGATATTCTCTTCATGCCTTATTGGCATAGAGCTGCAGAGATCCAGTATTGGACTGAAAATCCAGAGGTTACTTTAGTTCTTTAGTTCAGGTTTAGTTTCAGGTGTAAGGTCAAATCAGGTGGCCAGTTTATCAAACGTGTTTTTTAAAAATATTTGAGGATAGACATTCTTCAACCTCCATAGGTTACCAGCGTCTTTCTTTTATTATCATTTCAAAAAGAAAAATGCAACAGATTCCCATGGCCTACTCTGTTATACAAGATAATTATTCAAGTTACAGAATTAATTGATTGTTTCTTGCTTTTTCCCCAAGAAAAGTGTAAGTTATTGTAGTATTTAACTATTTCCCTATATCTGAAAATAGTGTCCTCATTTTGACATCACACTTAGCAGTCTTGTAAGTTGTTTCAACACTCAAAACATTAGCATCGAGTGTTTTGTGATCCAAATTTAAAATCTAGTCAAGTATAAGTTTATATAAATTTTAGGCAGATATTAAGCAGAATACTTTCAACAACAGCAGCAATAATGTAAATACCTCAACAAGAAAATTAAACAAGATATGGAAATACCTATGTTAACAGAATTCAAGATATGGGAATTAGAGTGTAACTAATGGTTATTTACGTGTGTGTAGAGAAGTGTGCAAGGAAAAGAAATAGATTACACTTAAGTGTGCTCTGTTTCATCCTGATTACTAAAACAATCCTTTAAACATTCCTAAGACTTGTCAGGAATAGGAAAAATCTATATCTAAAGATTACAACTGAGTCTTCAGTCTGACTTTTAAACCTAAATACAGTGTACCATTACAGGATTTCTGTTCCTTCATTTAAAGGAAAAAATATATTTATTTGCCGTGAATCCAATAGTGGTCCAAATCGGAAAGTGTTAAAATTATTAAAATGACTGTTGGACTAAATCTTCTGGGAAATGAAGAAATACAGTGATAATTAATGGTAGAGAGCAGCTCTATACTGGGGACTTTTGTGCTACGGACTTCAGCTGATTCATGATACGTGGGTGGCTGCTAAAGAACTCAAAGACTAAAGGTTAATGGAGTCTTCCCTGGAGACAAGATGCTATTGGTTTTTCTAGATTTTTTTACCCTAGGTGTTCCTTAAACTTTGAGTGCATAATGCTTTTTATTTACGTGGCTTAAGGACAGTCTTAAAGCTGCAAGAGTTTACTCTCAACTATAGTACCTGGTCAGTAGTAGGAGAGTCACAAGAATTTAGTTCTTGGAATTCCTACTGTTATTGATGTGAAATCAGGACCTTGAAAGATCTTCAGCCCTTGAAGACAATAGCCTAACAAAAATTTTCAACCTAAACTCCCAGACATGCATGAGAACAGAGTTGATAAAGCAGTGAGAGATGTGGTCTTATTTATATCAGTTTAAATTTCTGCTGCTTTGATTCCTGAAGACCTACACCTCCAAAATCCCTGATGCAAATCTAGGAGACTGAAAATGTGATCACTCTGTGTCTAGTGAAAAAAACCAAAAAAACAAACAGAAACAAACCCTTGGAATCTCAGTGCTTTTACCTTCATGTCTTCAGAGTCTCCTGATTCCTTCTCTGGCAACATTTGCACACCATCTGTAAGTTAAATACAATAAATTTGCCTCTGATATAAGAAGGCTTGTCTATTTTAATGAAGAATTTCTTACCTTGGGAAAATTTAAAAATGGCAAATTTTAGATAGAATTCTGGGGAGTTTTTTGGTTTGGTTGTTTTGGGGTTTTTTGGTTTGGGTTTTTTTTTTTGGGGGGGGGGGGTTGTTTGTTTGTTTGATTTGGGGTTTATTTTTTTTAATTACTTGCAGCAACTCCATT
The DNA here is from genome assembly GCA_013399695.1 of Formicarius rufipectus. Taxonomy (NCBI): domain Eukaryota; kingdom Metazoa; phylum Chordata; class Aves; order Passeriformes; family Formicariidae; genus Formicarius; species Formicarius rufipectus. The sequence goes on along the minus strand of VXAU01000030.1, from coordinate 8,129 downwards.
TGATCCAATCTTTTGGCTGGTTTTGCTTGAAGAGAAGGTAGAGTAGTTAGCCTTATTGAGACTAAGGAAAAGTGTTTGCCAGCAGTGGAAAGTTAGGATGTTACATTCTGAACAAGCTGTACAACATTCCTGCTGGGTATAGGTATAAACTGCAGTGCATAAAACTGTAGTGAGCAATTCTGTGACCTAATGAAAAAAAAAAAGAGAAACTCACAAACAATTCAGGGAAATTACCAGTGGATACTAATGGGATATAAGGAAAGGTGCTAATTGTGTAGAACATACCTTTTCTTCCTGAATGTTGCCAGTGATAGAGAATAATAGAAATGAGAATGTTAAGGAGAGGATGAAAAAAATTGAAAAAACACCTTTTCCCTGTGTTGTACATTCTACCTTCCTCATGAAGCCATGCTCCAAAACACTGTTACAGGCAGGTGGTACATCCTGAAGATGAATCAGTAGCAGCTCACAAACATTTGAAAACATCTGGCACAAGCTCTCTCAGTTTGTATTTCCCAGCTCACTAGTCAACAAACAGAACTCAGTAGCATGTTGGGAGTGCAGGGTCCAGTCAACTGCAGAGATGTCATACAGAGATAAAAAGTGGGCCTTATAGACTGATGTTTCTATAAAAGGTCTCTTCACTTCAGATCTGTCTGAATATTCAACTGCAGTCATGCTCTATACTTTCCCAGTGCCATATCACAATTGCCTTCCATAGGGCATCACTCACCTTTCCATTCACAGCCATAAAATAAATGATTTGGGCTGAAGTGTCCTGTTGGGCACAGAACAGATGGTACTAACCACAGAAAAAACCAGCAACACCTGGTTTCAGATACTCAGGCAGCAAATTCCCTGCCCCCAAAGCCATGGCTCATTATTCAGTCCAGATAATGGACAATTCAGACAAACTTTAGCTATTTAAATCTCAGCTTCTGAAACCAACCAGACTCTCCAATTCCCTCTGCAGATCCAGCCTTGCCTTGGCTACATCTGTCCACAACTGTTCTCTGGATGGACTTTTCCATACATATGAAATCCTTTTCTAGTAACAAATATATGCGACTGTAGCTGTTTCAAGCTGTTTTCTGTGTAATAGTCCCAGCAGCTGTTTTCACTTCAGTGGTCTCCTGTTGAGCTGTAATTTAAAAAAGTTATTCTCCAGTTTCTTATCTTCATTCATTAGACCTGTCATCTTCAAAATCAAGTTTTACATTTTTCTTGTCTCTTCACCATTATTTGATACCTCTGTGGAACATATTGTTTTTACTCTGAATTCCTTTATAGCCATTGTCATGATATATTTAGTGGTAATATTTAAGCTATCTTTTGAGGTGAAACTAGAAAACAGAGAATTACCAAAAAACCCTTATTTTTTGGCTCTATATTTTACAGATGTGGTCAGATTTCCCTGTACTGCAAGTTTCCTCATTATGTCTTGTAGCTCATCATCAGAATTCCAACTTTTTCTGCAGAATGGTGGGAGATGGTAGAGGATATATATATCTCAGGGTTCAGAAATACAGTTTGCATTCATAACTGGAAACTAAATCTCTCACAGTTTGAAATCTGGGTCTATCTCTTGTGCTTTAGAGCCTTTTGGAGCAGTAAGGTTTCGTACGCCTTACTGAACTTTATAATTAACTTGTTTTTATTTGCACCCTAAAAATAAACCATCAATAAAAGAAACATATTTGTTTTTCAGGACCTTTAATAGTGAAAAGAATCACATTGATTTAATGTCCCAAACCTTCTCATTAGGGCCTTCATGAAGGTTTGGGCATCTTTCCTAATCAATGAACTTATGGGAGAAATCTGCGTCAATGCCTGCCTGCTTCTTGCAAACATAATAATAATAATAAAAAAAAAGAATCAAGAAGCCATTCTCATGGGATAAATTAGTCCAATCATATCTTAACATATGGCCACTTCACCTTCCTCCAGTACATCTATTTCCACAGAAAGAATAAAGTGTGTGTATGGCTTCATAGTAAATAAGGAAACTGCCTTCTTTTGATGTATTGTCTAGGCATATTTGAAAGATTTTAAAGTAGTATACCTCGTACAAAAGCATAGCTGAACTGAAAGCTATCTCCGCGACTCCTTGGTGTGTTATACATCCATATATTGTGATCCCAGACTACACTATACTGGTACCCAGGTGAGTGGCAGTGCATGGGTCCCTGTTCTTTGCTTTCATTCCACCTGAGATGAATTTAGGGAAGTTTCTTGCCCACATATGACAACTTCTTTTGGCAGCAGACCAGCAAACCAGCATAAGGTGGTCTTGAACAGCATCTGATTATTTTACAGTTAAACAAACTGATGCTGAGTGATTTGCCAAATGTCAGACAGAGAGCAGTTTATAGGACTCATGAGACCTTACTCCCAGGCTCGAGCTCTACCCATTAATGACACTCCTTTCCTCAGCAATTCTTCATGAAGCTGGTATGATTCATCCACCACCTGCTGTACAATATAGCCAGGCATGACATCTTGCAGCAAGATTTACTCCTAGGTGCTACATGCTGATGACAGTTTGTAATTAAGGGGACTGCTTTTTTCCTCTGTTTCCCCCTAAAATGAATTATTTCATTCCATAGACCCTAATGATTTTCATTTGCTCTTAATTAGATAATTAAACTATGAGTTCAGATCATAACATGCTGCATTAATGATATCCATTTAATCAAAATGTCCGTTTGTTTTCATTATATTATGTTTTGTAAGATATGTTTAAAAAGAGTTCCATGTTAGTTCAGTTTTTTCTTCCTTGAGGCCTTCTGTTATTTAGTGTCTATATATTTTTTATAGAAACACCAGAAAATCTTAATATGAAGATGACAATAAAATAATAATAACTACTTTTTTGGTTGGTTGATTTTGTTTTAGACAACAAAGCTGTGATATGTAAGTCTGTTGGCACTATGCTGCCATAACAGGAATGGCATGATCATAATTTCAACATTTTTGGAAGTCTATAGTGATCACTCTCAATCAATCTAGCAGTTCAGATTTTGGATATCATTTTTCAGAATATGTTAAGAAAGCTCCTGTGAGCTGTATGTTCTTCATAGACACTGAGAAACAAAGGTAACTGAAAAAACCTGGTCATCTTTTAAAATGCTATTTCATATATTTATAAAATAATTTTCATTAAAAAAACCTCTGGATAACACCACTGATTTTGTCCTTAAGGCTTAGTTGCCCTCAGATGTTAAAGTCAAGATAGAAGCAGTGGAAGTTAGGTTATTGCCCATGATACTGTACAGGGTTTTTTGTTTGTTTGTTTGTTTTTTTAGTTTGTTTGGGTTTTTTTTGTTTTGTTTTGGTTTGGTTTGGTTGGGTGTGTTTTGTTTGGTTGGGTTTGGTGGGGGGGTTTTTTGTTTGTTTGTTTGCGGGTTTTTTTGTTGTTGTTGTTGTTGTTTTCTCCTACATATTAGTTAGGATTCTTTTATTTTATTGTTTCTTTCTTACACTGCAGAGGAGCTGCATTTGTGCTTAATTTTTCAAAAGACAAAACTGTAAATGATGAACCCAATCACGTAGCCTGCTAAAACCACATGAGAAAATGAATGGCTACCAGTCCAGTGACTTTCTTTTAAAAGACCTCCCTGGCCTTGCCAGAAATTTGGCAGATAATCATCCTTTAACATGACAACTCCATTAATGAATGCCCTGGCTCTTTCACTTGCTGACTCATAGCAGGATGCCCCTCTAATGAAATACCTACAGCATCAGCCTTTTATGTGCCATTGCCATTGAATGAGAATTTTTCTACAAAATCATTCTATGAAATCCAATTAGGAACAACACTAACATTTCTTGGTGAAAACAAAAACAGGGGCATTAATCAGAAGCTTTTTTTTTTTTTTTTGAAGAACTGAATATTTTGGGATTCCTGTAAGAAAACATGAGTTTTTCAAGACTGTACAAATAAGATTGTTGACACAACTATTGTGTGAATACTGCTATGTTCACAGAGGAGCTGGATTGAAGTGATCTTTCTGAGCCACTTCTAACTCAGGATATTCTATGAAACTAAAGTTGAACAAATACATCACTGTAGCATGCTGGTGCAAGATTGGTGTAGAAAAATGATGTTCAAACTAAGGTTCTTAAATTAAAAAGGTAAGATTTAACAGTTTGGGCAGGGAAGGAAGGAAGGAAGGAAGGAAGGAAGGAAGGAAGGAAGGAAGGAAGGAAGGAAGGAAGGAAGGTAGTTTTATTTTTTTTTAAATTTTCATAGTTTATTAAACAATACTACCATCTGAGTGATGGTCTCAGCATAGACAGAGACAGAATTCTTAGACAAAGATGAGGTCAAAAACTGCTTCAATACCTTTTTCTAAAATAAATGACAATGTCCTTGGAAATCTGAACATAGGTTTGTGGTTGGATTTCCATTGTTGCTGAGAAAAAAAAAGAAGAGTATTTTCTGCTGTTTTGATTATGAATATGATTGGAATACCTGTGGCTTCACTACTCTGCTGCCAGTCTTAGAGCACGGTCTGCTCTTACCACACCAGACATGATATTGTTCTTGCTAAGAAAGCTGGTTTTATTGCATTTAAAAGTAAAATTAATTGATGAATAAATAAACACGTCATAGTATCTTTTGTAAATCTTAGGCTTCATAGCTGCATTCATTTGCACGTGCACACACACTAAAAACTTATCTGGGCTGGAATGTTGTGTGGCACAAAACATCAGATACATGTGAGAGAGCTCCGTGCTGCAGGAGTGGTTAATTGTAGCTCCATGCTGCCCATATTGCATGCTGCCGTTTATGATTCACGCTGCCAAGAGTTTTCAGTGACCAGCTCAGGGTTTTTTCATAAATCTTACATATATTATAAAGCATTGCACAAATAGAACTGTTTGCAAATTAAAAAAAAAAAAATTTTTTAAAAAAAAAAAAAAAAAAAAAAAAAAAAAAAAAAAAAAAAAAAGCACTGTACATTTTGATCCAAATACCAAGATTTGCTAATGTGTTTAGAAAACTGACAATTTCAGTCTTAATCCTACTCTATCCAGTCCCTTGTAATTATGCACAACTAAACAGTCATAATTTATGAAACAGTAGAAGAACATCCAGACTGAAGCTTTGCATCTGGCATTAGGCTATGGGGACAGGAACAGTGGTGGAGGCAGCCTCTGAAAGCCATCCTGCTACTTGCCAATCTTATTTAAATTTTATTGCTGCCCAAATTGGAAAGATTACATGGTAATTAGCAGTTTCCCCACCAGTATAGATTCTGCCTCTCCAAACAATCTTTGGTAATGATCCCGTTCCTCCTCCCTGATAACTTCAGGGAAATTTCAGAGCCAAATATTAAACAGGCAGTTACAAAATTGTGCTCAACCACCTGTTCCCTTGACCCGTGGCTGACCCACTTCACAAAGGACTGTATATCTCAATTAGGCCAGGTGATCCCATTGATTGCCATTTGATAATTAGCACACTCCCCTCATCTTTCAAGCTTATCCAAGGCTCTTTTCAGGAAGATGCCTTCTTTTTTACAGCAAGGGATGTCAAAATGATGCCCTGTCAAAAACTTAGCTAAACATTGGAGTTGTTTGTTTGAAGACTGACATGGGAGAGATGAAAGCATGGATAAGAACAGAAGATTAGCTACAGTGTGTCATACCAAAGGCTCATGTGAAACAATATCTTGTCTTTGGCCAAAAATAGATGTCCAGTAATAAGATCGGGGTTAGTGTATGTGATATCTTTCTTGCTACTTCCTGAGCCTGCAATAATTGCAGCTCAGGGTCTTTTGATCTGGAGATGGGTTCTATAGATGTAATTATCCTCAATGACCTTGTCCAGTCTTCCCTTGAAACCATACAGACGTTCAGATTTGACAAGATCCTGTGGCATGGAGTTCCATGACTTAATTAATGAAAAAAAAAAAAAAAAAAGTGATTATTCATTATTTCTCAGAATACAAGAACAAGTGGAATTATCAGGCTAAGGTCAAAAGCAAAAGAACTGCTTTTTCAAACCAGTACTGAGGAAGGGGTTGCTGCTGTACATTGTGGAAAGTGGAATTACCAACTGATTAAAAAATATGGCATCATAATGGATGCATCTAACCACAGTTGTTAATTATTGTTGATCTAAATACAATTTTTTAGCTCTGGAAGACCAGTCATTATAAGAGAATGGAAGGGTATGTCATCAAACCATATAATAACAGAATTATTTGAGTTGGAAGGGACCTGAAATAAGAGCCTGTTCTAATCCTACTGCCATGGAGAGGAACACCTTCCAGCAGACCAGATTGCTCCAAGCCCTGTCCAACTTGGGTTTGAACACTTCCAGGCTTGGGGCACCCACAACTTCCCTGGGTAAATAGACTTTGTTATAGGCATTCTTTGTACACATACAAGCACTCTCTAAATCTACCAGTAGAAACTTTGGAGATGCAGTTCAAATGACTCTTGCTGTCTTATGGAGATTGTAATTATATATCAATCTTGAGCTTTCTTCACGCCTTCTGTGGAAGAGAAAAAGCAATACAGTTATTGTCATCATGATGAATGTAAAGGGAGAAGGACTGTCAAGTGGATAAGTAGATTTAGGTTAAAATATTTGTTCTTTACCAACTTACATGAGAACCAGAGTCATTAAAATTGCTTGTTGCCTTACAGACATTTTAAACTATTTGAAGGGGAAATAGTAGGCAAGACTGTCAGAGAAGCAGTACAGAATAAAGGAGGGAAAGACATTAAAAAAAATAAAATAGAAAAAAATAAAGAAGGAAAAATATGTCAAAAGATTAGACAGGAAATCAAGGAAGACAGGAGAAAGAAAATATTGCTGAAGGAAGGAGGGCGATGAAGGTCCATTTGAAAAATGATACAAAATAAACCAAGTGAAAGCAAAATATATAATAGGAAAGGTTAGCAAATATGTAAAGTATAAATTAGAAACGGGATGTATTTGAAAAATATGCTAGAAAGGTGAAATGAAGAAATAAGAAAATGAAATGAACAAAGTTAACCAAATCCCGAAGAAACGTAATGTGAATGGAAAGATGGCCCTACTTTTAGTGAGTGTGTGGACAAGATGACCTCCTGAAGTCCCATCTAACATTAAATAATCTATGATTTCATGAATAATAAGACCTCCATGTTAAGTTTTAAATAGTTTTGTTTATGGTCATGGTTGTGGATATATTCAAGATAAAAAAAGCATTACTGTTTTATGTAGTGTATTTGGGCATCTACAGTTAGACATTCTATAAAAAGTTGCAGGAATTTCCCTTAACTGCAATACAAACTGCACAAAGGCATTATTTTCCTCGAAAGAGTGTACTCCAAAACAACCATGTGTTGATATTAAGATAATGCAATTTCTTTAACTAGGCTATAAATTAATTGGCACAATTTAAAGAAAATTGCTGGTCTATGCACTAAAACCCCATTGAAATACTGATCTGAGAGCTTTATTGCCCTCTGCAATCAATGTTACTAATTCTTTGCGTATTTTTACATACACAATTGCAGTTTCAGACCTACAGTCTCAAGTGTGTATTTGGAGACTACTAATGGAAAAATAAAACATGAGCACCATTTTCCATTCTGTTCCTTAACACTTGGGATTCATTGTGATAAGATGGACTGGAATGAAATACTTCTTCTTCTATTACCAAACATCACAGGAGCACTCAGGTATTTTTTTTTCTTCATTTTCAATATACCCAGGAGTATTCCTAAGTTTCTTCAAACAGTGCAGGTCACCAAGGAAACAGATGAGAAAGAGAATTGCACAAAGGAACTGGTAATAACCCTCTGCAATGCATTGTAACTCGGAAAATTCCTAAATTTCTTCTAATTCATCATCATCATGGCTAGACTTCACGCATGAAGATTTGGGAGGGTTTTACCCACACTTGCTACAAGCACGCTGATGGCTGATAAGGCCAATGCGAGATAGGCAAGTCCGGTTGCAAAAGGTGCAGCAGAAAGTTTCCGTAGGTGGTACTATCAGGGCACGGTTCTTTTGGTGTTGGCTTTTCTCCTCTAGACTGATTCTGCGTGCTGTTTCAAAGGAGACAGCAGCGTTATAGGTTGTATGTCTCCATGTCTCCCGAATGGAGGCCAGGTTGGACCACTGA
>VXAU01000027.1:2430-18686 GCA_013399695.1 Formicarius rufipectus | reverse complement strand
ATAGGATGAAGTACATGAGAGAGATAGGTTCAGTGACTTCTTGTTAATAAAACTGAGAGATGTGTTGCAAACTCAAACTAACTTAAAACTAATTATTTCTAGTGCTGCTCTAGATGCAAATCTCTTTATTAGGTATTTTGGATATTGCCCGGTAATACACAGTAAGTATTTGTGTAAATTCTTTAAGTCTGAGAATACCAGGCCTGAGACTCACAGATCTTACGGAACTGTACCAAACCATTCTGACAAAAGGCACATGATAAATGCACTGAGAGTTACAGCCACGCTTGTTCTTTGTTTGCTCCTGTTGTTTCTGAACTATTTGCACCTACTTCAGAGGGAAGTGTTTTTATACCTGGAGATTCTGTAAATGCAGGAATGTCCTGGATCCCTTCATACTTAATCAAAGGGAGAGGAAAAGGCTCTTAAAGTGCTGATCTCCATAGCAGTATAGAACTTAGGATCTGCAAGAATATTGTCTGTGTGTCTATTAATACATCCCAATAGATTCTAGATCTTCAGCCCTCACAGAGATTGCTACTAGTTACCAGGTAAAACACAGATAACTATACCTGTTCATTTCAGAAATACAGTTCTAGGCAAATTCCGTTTTTATGCTTTAGTCACATGATTCTTTAATTTATTTAGTACCTTCTGTAAAAATCTTTGGTTAATTTTAATTGTGGATATTCTTGAGAAAGAGTTAAATCTTTCTTACTTACATGAAGAAGTGTTTATTTCTGGTTATCAGTTTTGAATTTCCGCCTAGTAAAATGAGGCTTGCAGCTTGTTGGAGGCAGAAATGTGGAAATTACACAGATCCCAGTGTTTGGCAATTTTTTTTCTGAGAGTAGAAACCTCATTGTAATTGGTGTGTGGCTTTCCAGTTTACTCTTATGGCAGGTTCCTATTTTAGATCAATAGGTTTATTTTGGAAATTTTGATGGCTGTCTCTTTCTCCAGTTTACCACAGTAGTTAAACTGTTACCACATACTGGGCTTCACAGGCTAATCACAATTAAAAAGATACTTTTTTCATTTTAGATAATTTCAGAATTAAAAGTAGAGCGTTTAGATCCTTTGTTAATGTAACGAGAAAGGTTTGATTCTCTTTCAGAGATATAGCTGTCAAAATCCTGACCACAGAAACCACCATTTGGTAGTTGTGGGTTCTGTAGTACAGAGTTTGTGATCAATGTTAGAAGATTTCCTCCGTGACAGCTTCTAAAAGTATGTGAATGGTACCTTGCTCTTTCTGAAGGACAGAAAGTCCTAGGTAATATAAGTCAGCTGTGGCAAATGTCTGCTAAACAACCAGAAATTTAAAGTATAGAGATACTAATTTTTCCTGTGTAAAAACATAATTTCATGTCCTAAAATAAGGTCAAATAAGGTCTAGAAAACAGAGATGTTAAAAGAGAAATCAGAGTAAATTCTTAGGAGAGAAAGACTCTTGGAATGTCTTATTTGTTGAGAAGTTACTTGGTAAAGAAAGCCAAATTAGGATGTACTAATTTAAAACAATGAGTTAATCTCCTCATATACTTTTCATGAAAGAAAGTAGTTGAATACAAAAGTGGCAGTCTGCTTGTGGGATCTTGCAGTCAAGCGGTATTAATTGCGCTTATATTACGGAATTCAGGTAGCTTACACAGTAAATTCTTTGTCATACCCCTAAGCAGAAATTGCTAATTTCTTTTTCTCATTTGATAGAATTGCAGTAAATAACTGTCAGTCTCACATTTCTTGCTGTAACACTTCATAGAATTGAAGAGATTATTGAGAAATAAGGTAGCAGCTGACATTTCCCTTTTGAACTGGCGTTTTTTTTGTGGCCCAATCACTTAATGAAAATAAACTCAAGTGACGATACTTTTACAAGGCTGCTCCAGGAAAGTAGTAATTACTTAAATCGGGCCCTAGTAATGTTTAATTTACTTTTCATGTCTGTAAAAATTATATTTAAAAATTAATATGATACTTGAAGCAAGGGAATATCTAACCTTTCACTAATTTTTTTATACTTTCAGTCCAGGGAAGACCTTTTGAAGTGCAAGAAGTGTTTTTAGAGGACATTTTACGAAGTACTGGTTATACAAACAAAGAGATGGTAAAATACAAAAAAGAGAAGCAACAAGGTTGGTGGACTTCTTAATTGTAAAAGGCTGAAAGTGAATCTCATTGATTGATTGAACAACAAATAGAATGATTCTCTGTTAAAATTCCAAAGGCATGATTAGATGACAAGTATTTTTTAAATCTTTGTGTTTACATTGTTGATGCAGTTTATGATTTAAATAAATATTTTCACTTTCTTTCAGTGCCTGTGTTCTTACTGCTTCCAGTTGATAAATGTTAAATTTTTCCTAGTTATTACAGAGTGAAATTACATATAATGTGGGCTTGAAAACTATAGAACCATAAGATACTATATGATGACTTTTGCATGCAAATTAAAGTGCAGCCATTAGAGAAGGCAGGATTTTGTACATTTTGCACAGAAGTGACTTCTATTACTAATATTTTTCACTACATTCTTCAGACATGGATGTATTTAACATGTAACATGGAAGCATTGACACCCTTGAACTTAATATAGGATTTATTGAATTGATTACGTAGAGATGTTATTTGAGAAGTTTTCCTGACAGCTGAAAGTAGTGATCCTACTGCTTGTTTAAAATTAAAGAAAGAAAAAGCAAACCCCAAAGCTGTAGGATACAATCCTAACTACACGTTTATCATGGAGCTCAGCTCTGATCACTCTGGATAGAAAAGCTCAATTTGCATGGGTGTCTTCTATTGTTTTCTTCTACTTGTATGCAAAAATCAGGTGTTACATGCAGGAGTTGTATCACTTCTCTTTGGTATTCCCCTTTTGGAAAAAGGTCTGGACTGAGAAACTGCGTAGAAGATAGTTACGTAAGAAGCTCTCTTGAATGCAGAAGCTGAAATACTGGAACCTTAGTATTTCAGAGGCTTTTTTTTTACTTTGTTATAGCAGATATTTTCAGTGGAGCACTTTAGGTGCCCTTAATCACTGAATTTATATTGGGCTAGTAATGGTGTTCTAGAGTAAATAAGAGATCAAATAGGTTAAACTTCATGATTTGTTATAGCTATTTTTTGTAACTGAAAATAATGGATTATTAATACGACTGTAAAACTTGTTGTGGAAATACTTTATGAATTCTAGAAGAGAAGCAACAAAGCACTCTTACTGAATGGTGTTCTGCTCAAGAAAATACTAGCAAACTGGAACCTCAGAGACAAAAGTCTGTCCCAAGGACAACTGAAGAGTGTAGTCTGTTGAGTGACAGTGGTGACACAGTATTTAATCAACTGGTAAGCTTTTTCTTTTTTTGGGAGGTATGTTTAAATCTGCATTAAGAACTGTTTTCTAAAGATACTACCTCTGTAGAATTTTTTGAATAATATTTTAAAGACTTGTTTTTTATTTGTCATGAACTACTCTAGTAGTGTGCTTTTCAGTTACAATGATAGTACATAACTTTTCTTCAGATTCAATGGCTGAGCTGCCATTGTTTAAAGTACTTGCATACAATGCAATAAATGTTTTAACTGTTACTTGGAAAACTAACTGTTCATATTTTTTGTAATATATGAGAATAAAGACAAATCTTGCAAGACATTCATCTTAAAATACTGTGTTTTCAGACTGAAAAAGATGTGAATTGCCTTGAACCGTGGCTAGTAAAAGAAATGGATTCTTGTCTTTCTGACATCTGGTTGCATAAAGATATTGATTCCTTTGCCCAAGTGTTCCACCTCATCTTAACTGAAAATGTCAGTGGTAAGTTTCTTATCTTATTGCATAATTAAAAAACAATACTAAAATAACTTGAATTTCTGTAACTACTCTATCTCTAGTTTCAGATGTTACCTTTGAATTCCGATGGCTTTTGAAAAAGTGAATAGAACAAGCCAAATTAAGGAATTGTTTTGTTATTAGTTGCTGTACTTCTTTTGAAGTATTAACAGATGTTACAACATGTTTCTAAACAGTGTTAAATTCACTTGAACTGAGTGGTGGGATAAAGTGAGGAAACAGATTCTCTCTGGCCTGGATTTTAAAAGTCTTTTAAGTCATATTACATTTAGATGAAAAATAAGCATGTTGTTATTTTGCTTGCTAATCTGTCTACCCATCTATAATGTATCTATATATTTGTTTTGTACTTCTCAGTTGATTATAGACACAGTGAAACCAGTGCAACTGCTCTAATGATTGCTTCAGGGAGAGGATTTGTGAATCAAGTAGAACAGCTGATCAGTATGGGAGCAAGTATCCACTGCAGATCATCTAATGGCTGGTAAAAACAAACAGATAAACTGAAATACAGATTTATTTGTCAAGATACAAATAATTTTCTATCTTTGTCATTATATACAAACATATATAGAGAAATTTCTATAACATTTAAACTAATTGCTACCTTATCAGACTCCTGTAAGCAGTAATAGGTTATGACAGTCTAAACAATTTCTAATTTCTGTTCATTACTTTGTAGTCTGTAAATTCTGAATTCTCAGTTACACAGTCTTGATTGTAGGCTAAGTGTTGTTCTTTTGAAGTTAGAAGTTTAATTAAGATTCTTATGTAACTCTTCCAGGATGGCTGTGGACTGGGCTAAGCGCTTTGGACAGACAGAGGTTGTTGACCTGTTGGAATCCTACAGGTAAGCTATAACTACTTTGCAGAAGAAGTTTTACAATATAGTGAGGGGAAATTTGTGTTTTGTCTTCTTTTAATCAGAATAATTTTTAGCTTTTTATGCCTTATAATCTAGCCTAAATAACAAGATTTATTTGGGATGAGGAATGTTTCAAGGACTTGGGTTTTTTTTTAAAAGAATGTCTTGTAGTGGTTATGTTTGCACAAATCCTAGGAAAATTATAGTGGTGTAGGACTTCTTTTATATTATCTTCTGTTATTTTGATATGGGCATTGGTTGTATCAAGGCAGGATGTAATTGTATTAACTTAAAGCCACAGAAATGCTGATTCTACCATGTACCTTTTTAATTTTAGGTATTTATTTTGAGAACAAATCTGTTGAGTGTTTTTATCTGTACATTGTTGATACAAAGAGCAATATTAAAGACACTTTGTAGGAGTAACATATATACTAGGCCATTCAAGAATTGGTTTTTGATTAACTGATGACTTAGCGTAGTTTTGTAACTATTTTGTAGAGACCTATTTTAGAACTCCTGTTAGTGTCGTTTCTGTTAGGGTGTACTTGTGTTTGGAAAATATGTCAACAGATCAAAAGTGTCTCTACCTTGAGTTCTAACACCTTACTTATGGTTGAGTTCCAATGAAGTGTAAGAAAATTGAAGATAATGTTTGAAAGTGCAGTTGCATGCTTTGCCAGGCTAGCACTTAATTCAGTGAACAATAATGGTATTTTGGGGTTGCTGTTCTTATACACTTTAAAATTTAAATTCAAAAGGAATAATATCACTGGTCTTGATCTAGTTTGGAGTTTGTGGTTGAATGCAAACCTGAGGCAAAGAGCCTTGACTCTGGTCTTTGTCTGCTTTAGTGCTTCAGCAGGATTTGGAAATCTGGATGAAAGTTCCCTGGTCCGAACAAGTGGTAGTGACCTTAGTGCAGAGGACAGAGAATTGTTGACAGCTTATCATCACAGTTTTGATGATGAAAAAGTGGATCTGGATCTGATTATGCACTTACTTTATAACATCTGTCATAGTAGTGAGGCTGGTAGGTATACACAGACACTCCCAGTAAGTTAGAATGGATTCAGCTTTTGATAAATCATGCCTATTTTTTGCAAATACCAAATATGTAAAACCTTCCAAGTGCTACTCTGCACAGCACTGGCATATATTTAAAGTGAACTTTCTGGTTAACTCTGCAAACCTGTTTCTTTTTTAGGAGCAATTTTAATATTTCTTCCTGGATATGATGAGATAGTGAGTCTGAGGGACCGCATTCTTTATGATGACAGGAGATTTGCTGATGATGCTCATAGGTAAAACCCCTAGTTTTTATGATTGAGGTTTTTATTTCTTCTTTTAAAGATATTTAAAATATTCTCTTTGTCTTACATCAGGTACCAGGTTTTCATGCTTCATTCAAATATGCAGACTTTGGATCAGAAGAAAGTACTTAAGAGTCCACCTTCAGGTGTCCGCAAAATAGTAAGTGTCAGAGGAGTTCATCAGTTAGATTGATCTATTTTGTGTTTGTTTTTAACTATATTTTTGGTTGTTTCTTGTTTTAATTGCAGATTCTTTCTACAAATATTGCAGAAACCAGCATAACAGTCAATGATGTTGTGTTTGTTATTGACTCAGGCAAGGTGAAAGAGGTATGATTGGCTTAAAATTTCTTTGGGTAGTAAATTTCCTAATGCTATTCTAAAATACATAATACATGAATTTTGGAAAACTGTGTTTTTTATAGGAGTCTGAGAGTTAGTGCATGTCAAGCAACTAAGGTCACTGAGTAGTTTTGACATCCATTTGTTTATGACAAATACTGTAAATAGCTAGCTGTTTAAAAACCCTGTAAAAACTATTGTAAGCTGATATACTGATAAACTTTTTTTTTTTTTTTTAGTTTCATTTAGTATTTGTTTGATTTTTTTATTTTTTTTTTAAACAAGTTTGTCAGTTTAGACTGCCATCTTCCTGAGACTCACAGAATACTGGGAGTTCCATTTATCCAGTTATTATATTGAGTCCAAATCTAATCCATTAAGTTTTTAATCTTTTTTAAGGAGAAGTGCAATAGCTTAATGGGGTAGTTTAAGACCTAATATATGACTCTGAAAATTACGTTGGATTTCATAGGGAATATACACAGCAAATTGCTAAAGTTCTCTTAGTAATACAATTTTTCTGTAATTATGCATCACATATAGGAAAATAAGGATGTAATTTCCAGGTGAGACAAAGAGAAAAACTTTAATCAATATAATAACATATTTTTTCTTTGTTTGTGATAATTTACAACACAATCCATATCTTTTATTGACTTGGTTACCTTTTGACTAGAAAACCTATATTTAGAAAACTCTGTAACAGAAGAAGACTGCACAAGAGGCAGCACAAATTCACTTGAAACTAAGTACTTCAGAACCTTTGCACTAGAAGCTATAGGTGTTTATTACAATTTTTAAAATTATTTTTTAAACTACTTTTGTTGATAAATCAATAGTAACTTTTATTTCATGTACCCTGTTAAGTCTTGGGATTTTGTTCCCTGCTTTGCTTTTACAGAAGTCTTTTGATGCACTGAGTTGTGTTACAATGCTAAAAATGGTGTGGATTTCAAAAGCCAGTGCTATCCAGAGAAAAGGCAGGTAATAAGTGCTTCATACTGACTTTTATTTTGCGTATATGCAATGTGCTGGATGTTAAGAGTAAAGTACAAACATAATAGCAGCCACACTGGGTTACATTTCTACCCTAGTCCAGTATGATATTAGACAGTGGCGAATGCTCAGGCCCTGTCTTTCCCAAGTTGTAGAGAAGTGACACTTGGGAATATCCCGGAGCTTAACAATAGGTCTGAGTGTTATTGCCTTTCTTTCTCTCATGTAGCACCAACAGTCACAGTGCCCACTAAGGTGTTTCACAACTTGTCTGTGGACAAAGGACTGCCTACTTCTAGTTTTTAGTTGATGCCCTGGCATACCTTTGTTGGAGGACACATTGAGCAGTAATATGTTATTCACCATCTCCAAACTATTCATGACTTAATGGGCCTTGAACATGTTCTTCCCAACACCATGAGTGAAGGCTATGTATGTAGCAAATACCTGTATTTGGCATTAACCTGCAGGTATTTGAGGGTGAATGTGAGCATTTGCTCTCTCTGCCCCTTCACTCACAAGCTGATTGGTCTTTGTTCTGCCTTTTGCTCCTAGAGTAACTGCTGTTTGGGGGATGTGAAGAAGAAATGAAGTTTGCAACTTTTATTCCTTATTGCAAAGGATGGATGAGATTTGGATTGATACTAAGTTAGCAAAAAGCCCACAGCACTTTATTTAGATAGGCCTTACTTTTGTTTCTTCTGATTTTTCAGTGTACAGTTAAAATTCTAATAATAAATTTCCATAGTATCAAAAGTTAATTAGTCTGCTGGAAAACTCTTAGCTTCATGTGTGTGGCTTCTTCTTAACAGAATTGTCTTGCTCTTAGGCCTGCTTTAATGTTTGTATTCTAAGTTTGTGTGAGTTGGTTTTTTTGGCTGATTGTTCTTTGGGGGTTTTTTTAAAAGAAATTATAATTTTCACATCTTTTATTTTCCAGGGCTGGACGCTGTCAGCCTGGAGTCTGTTTTCGTCTCTTCAGCAGGCTCCGATTTCAGAATATGTTGGAATTTCAGACTCCAGAACTTCTAAGAATGCCACTTCAGGTGCACATTCAATAAAAAAATTACTTTTATTATCATCAAACCATGCTATTAATTCCAAAATTGAGTGTATTTGTTTTGTTTTTCCCAAACCTTAACAATGTTTTTCTGCTTTTTAACTTACAGGAGCTTTGTTTACACACAAAACTTCTGGCTCCAATTAATTGTTCAGTTGTTGACTTCCTTATGAAAGCTCCTGATCCTCCACCAGCTCTAATTGTGAAAAATGCTCTGCAAATGCTCAAGGTCAGCAGAGGAACAGACTTAAAAGGGAATTTTATATGATCTGTATTTGTAGTGTGGTAACATATCTTACTGATTTTTGTTCATACTGAAAATGGTATTCAGTTACTTAAGGGTGCTTTGAATTTTTGTTTGTTATGTGGGGTTTTTTTTTTTGGGTGTGTGGATGTATTTTTCCTTGTTAAGGGAAGTGTGCTTCAGATCTGGGCTTGAGCTATTAGTTATTAGTTTGGCTTGCTTTTTTTATCTTTGGGAGCAAGTCCAGGTAATGTCCAATATTCATATCCTTTCTTCATTCACTGTAAATTAATTTTCTTAGCTTTTCCCCTCACCCCCTTTTGATGTTTTTAAACAGGCTATAGATGCTATGGACTTGTGGGAAGATCTCACTGAACTTGGTTATCATCTCACTGAATTGCCAGTAGAGCCACACCTTGGTAAAATGGTGTTGTGTGCCGTGGCTTTGAAGTGCCTGGATCCTGTTCTTACCATTGCTTGTGCTCTTGCTTATCGAGACCCCTTTGTCCTACCAACACTGGCCTCTCAAAAGCGGGCAGCCATGCTCTGCAGGAAACGTTTCACTGCAGGAACATTTAGTGACCACATGGTGCTTCTCAGGGCTTTCCAGGTACTACTTCATTTCAGAAAGAGTGCTAATGACAATAGATCACACAGCAAAGAAAATAATGTACCTATCAAGTTGGATATTAAATAGTAGACTATGATGAAGTCCTTAGAGAAGAAACATTGTTTTTGTCTAGTGGCTTTCCTGTATATTGTACTCATAAATTTGTGAGGGAGCATTTTTTGTCTCATCATTTGTTGATATTTGCAAACCTCCTTACGTTCTGAATGCTCGAGCAAAGTGCCCCTTTGTATCCTGATGCATGGATAACTTCAAATAATCTCAACATAATGATCTTTTTAATAACTTATAATGAACTTGTAATAACATATTGGTCATTAGCTTAGGGAATGGATAAAGAAAATCCAGTATTTAAACAGAAGAAAAAATGTGGTATGACACATTTGCTTTCTTTCAGAGTGTTTTTTTCCTTAATTTTATTGATTTGAATGTAATTTTTTTAAAAATGCGTTTTTAAGTTTTGGTTAATCAAATTAGTAGGCAAATGTTGAAAAATTATTCTTTACAGGCGTGGCAGAAGGCACGCAGTGATGGCTGGGAGAGAGCCTTCTGTGAAAAGAACTTCCTGTCTCAGGCCACAATGGAAGTCATTGTAGGAATGAGAACACAGTTGCTTGGCCAGCTCAGAGCCTCAGGTAGTAGCTTGAAAAAAATTTTAACGTAGTTTTGGAGTCAAGTTTATACAAATTGTAACAAGAAGAGAGTGTTCACTTGTGTGATTTTCCTTCCTTAATTTGAAATAGTATGCATTCATGCTGGGCATAGTGGAGATGCTGGAGTGAGAAAGTATAGCTGGGGACCAGCTGATCTAACTGAAAGTGCCCTGATTGTTCAATATGCCCTTGGCTTTCAATGTGCAACATGTTTTCTTGGAATTTCACTTTCTGGTAAATTATTTCCATAGGAATTTGTTAAAGCAGAGTTCAGACTGTTGGTTCTGAGAGGGAGTCTGTTAATTTCAACTCAAGCTGGGTGTCCTGAAGAAATTCCTGGGCTTTTATACCCTCAGAGTCTGTGCATACAATCTTCACGTGTCCTGCATGTGCGTCACACACTCCTCTTGGTCCAATTTATGATCTGGGGTCTTCTAACATCTCATTTGATTCTTTCTCCATGTCCATGTAATCAGATCATTAGTTGCTCTTATCTTCCAACTTGGGCCAACCTTGGGGCCCTCTGGGATCTCAATCCGTATCCAAAGGTATCTCAGCTTTCTCTGTTTCCTCCCCTACTTAGCTGTTCTTTCTAACAGAGTTCATTTCAAGTTCACCTACACTAGGTTTTGAGCAGGGCCCATTCATGCTAAGCTATCAGCAAGTTACAATTAAATTTAAACCTACACAATTTATTTCTAATATTCTATGAGTATTATTTTAATCCTCAAAGGAAATGTCTTGTAGTATTGTAAAAAGTGATTCTATTCTATGGTTTGCTAGTATAAAAACCTTTACCAGGAGGGATTTCAGTGCAATGGTGCTGTTAAGGTTGGCAGTTGTGAAAAGTGGACCTAATTTGTAGTTGATTTCAATTTTTTTTTTCCAAATATCTTTTGAGAAGCAAAAAAGTAGATCTTGAGTATGAGCAAATAACACATTTTTGCCTCTTCTTTCTTCAGGTTTTGTTAGAGCCAGAGGAGGAGCTGATATTAGAGATGTTAATACCAACTCTGAAAACTGGGCTGTAGTTAAAGCTGCCTTAGTGGCTGGGATGTATCCCAACCTTGTGCATGTAAACAGAGAAAGCCTGGTTTTGACTGGACCAAAGGAAAAGAAAGTGCAGTTTCATCCTACCTCTGTGCTTAGTCAAACTCAGTATAAAAAGGTGAAGTCACTTTTTAAAAATTTTTTTTTCTGGCAGGTGGAGTTGGTTTATTTTTCCCGTATTTCAGTTAGTCCTTTCAGACAGAACACAACAAAATATTAAGAATAAAAAGCTAGTTGCAGAAGTTTTTTGAAGATGTAGCAATCCCTGCTCATAATAGCAGGAAGAAGTTCTGCTCTGAAATTGATTTTTTTTTTAATAATTTTTTTAATAACACAACATACTGTTTCAGAGTGATAAGATAATTTGGTAGTCTGGTTGAATTTCCTGGCTTGTTTATATTTGTGTGTATATAAATATAAATGTGTTTATGTCTACATATATAAAATAACCATTACATTAGAATTTATTCTAATTAAACACAGAGGATAAAATACCTTTGCCTTATTTGCTCTTACACAGATTCCCCCAGCAAATGGCCAAACTGCAGCTGTTCAGGCTCTCCCTACAGACTGGGTTATATATGACGAAATGACGAGAGCTCACCGGATAGCAAACATCAAGTGCTGTTCTGTTGTAACATCTGTCACTGTGGCACTCTTCTGTGGACCAGCTAGATTGCCAAGTAATGCTTTGCAGACATCTTCATCTTTTCGAGGTATTCTGAAGTCTGGATTTGGAATGTTTCCATTGGTATATAGTAATATGTGGTGTGGAAGGCTTGTTTTCATGCATATCTTCTACATATATTGGCTAATCTTCAAAAAACAGAGCTATAGTTCCTGTATCTGTTCAAGAATGATTTATAGGCTGTGTAATAGATGTCTCTGTTTTGTGAATCTGTGTATATTTGTATCTATGGATTACACATACACAGGTCTGGAGTCTCATAAAGTACAGTACAGTTGGCACAGAAATAAAAAATGCCAGCAAAATGTCTAGTGACAGTAGTAGTGCTGAGAAGTGTACCTGTAGTATGTATGTTTTTTTCTACAGCCTAGTTTATTTGATACTTTGAACCAGATTACTCAAACTGAATAATTTAGCTACAATCAATATGTCAAATAGTAGTCAATTGCATTTTAAAGATTATTTTCTACTGGTAACTTTTAATGGCAGTTAGCTACACTATTAACTAAAAGCAATAGAGACTATATCAAAATTTCTTTTTTTTTTCATATGTAAGTGGAGTGCTGTATAAATAGAAGCAAAAATAATCTATCCTCCTCTCAGTTCCATAGAAATACTAGTTTGAATTGAAGTAAGAGTCCAAGTTATTTTTGAAACTTTCCTGTCTTGCTCTTAAACTGTTACCCTTAAAATAGTGTTAATGCTGATTGTATTGCACTTTGGGGGAAAAAAGAAAAAGAATCCTAAATAGATAGCCATGTCCATAAATAATTTTTTCCTTAATGGGTTTTTTAAAAATGCTGTTTTACTATGAAATAAAGCATAGAGCAGTGTGTTGTTGACAAACCTCAGGCAGAAGTTTGATCATGGCTTGTTGATTTTGATGAAGGTACATGAGTTAGTCAGATCGCATCAATACAGGTGTTTATGTAGTAGGACCCTCAGCAGCTCTGGTTACTTCTGCTAACTGAAGCAGAGGAAATTACAATGTGTGTTCACAAGTGTTTACATTTTAAAATGAAATTTAGGAAGAAAATGTTTTTTTGCTGCTAACACAGTAGTGTTAAAGTTTTTGTATATAAGTGTAAATAATATGGAAATGTTAATGCATCTTTTATATTTATTCCAGGGGATGGGTTATCTAATGATAGCAGTGACAGTGAGATGGAGGACAAAACAACTGCTAATTTATCACTACTGAAGCTAGATGAATGGCTTCATCTCAAACTGGACCCTGAAGTACGTAATGTATCATTTCTGTGCTTGTGTCATGTAGAAGTATATTTATGTCAAATCATCCTAAAAAGATTGTGACATATTTCAGTAAATAAGAATTTTCTTTAAGAATGGCTGTCGTGGTCCATGTGACTCTCTCACATTTGCATGACAATGTACCCTGTGAGTTAACCTTTGTTTCCTGAGTTGGTTAAGAAATACAAGAAACAGACAAATCCCTTTTGCTCAGACTAATTTGTTGTGTGAATTCATGTATTCAAGATCCAAGTTGTAAACTTTTCTAATTTACAGCCCATAACTCTCAATTCTTGCACCTATGAACAAAAAAGAAGAAAAATAGTTACTTAGCCAACCGTGAGAGAGCTTATCCTTCTTCCTCTGTCATGATGTGGGTGTCCCTTGTGTCACACTGGGAAACAGGAAAGCCTCAGCAGTCCACCTGCTGTTTGATCTGCTTCAAAAGTGCTTTGGGTAAACCAATGTTTTATACTTTCCAGGCTGGCAGTTTGGACAATTTCCTCAAAAGAAACTTCTAGAAAAAAGATAATAGCTGCAAGGGAGCAGCAAGTTGGAGGTGGTAGTGTGTGCTTAATGGCGTTTCTGCGCTTTCTGGCTGCCTGTATTGCCTTTGTGGTGCTCCCAGCACACATCAGGCCTTAGCATGGGCTGGGTTAGCCAAAATCTGAGCAGGGTGTTGAGAGAACAGTCCCAATGGCATATTGTATATTTCCTTCTCTGAGAGGATCAAAATGGAGCACCTTAAACTGCTGAAAGAAAACTGTTGGGGTATTTTAGAAAAAGTAGAAAAAAAACCCCAGCCTTTGAAGACAGAAGTTTTCAGGTCATTGAGAAGTTGTGGCTGTGGTAGGAGGTAGAGTAACTCAGAACTGTTCTCCATAAAGCATGACTGAAGAGTACAGGAATACAGACTGAATTGACAGGAAGGGCATAAGACATTAAAAGATTGGAGTTTTTCTTAAAAAAAAGATACATTTTTAAGGTGAAAAAGAAAAATCCTCTGTATTGTATTGTTTACAGTACAATTTTAAGTTATGTACGGAGCTGCATGAAGTGTTTTAGATATTATCTTGCACCTGTTGAAAGAGAAGATAAACAGCTTAGTTTAAATGTGAGGTTTTTCTCCCCTTCCTGGGACCTTAATCTTCCTTCTCAGTCTCCCAGAATGCCAGTTGCTGCCTGGTAAGAAAGGCTTAAGGAACCCTTTGCCTGTCTGATCTAATTTTTATTAGTCTTTAACAGAACTGAAATTCCTTACAGGCTGCTGGTTTGCTGTTGCAACTTAGACAGAAGTGGCACAGCTTGTTTCTGCGTCGTATGAGAGCTCCATCTAAATCGTGGTCTCAAGTTGATGAAGCAACTGTGAGAACAATTGTAGCTGTTTTAACTGCTGAAGAACAGTCTGCAGGTTTGCAGCAACCTTCAGGAATTGGTCAGAGGCCAAGACCTGTGGCTTCTGAAGAGCTTCCTTTAGTATCTACATGGAGGTCAACCAACAGCAGAAGAAGTACAGCAGAAACTGAATTATCTGATTCCTCTAATGCTGAAAAGTAAGCTGTTGAGATCTTCTAGAGTCTGTAGGTTATATTTTATTTACTCATAAAAGCATCACTTGAATATCTGCTAGGATTAAGAAGTAAGAAACAATATAAATACAGCTGAAAGACTTGATACTGCTCTATACTGTGTTGTAGTTGTGATTTCGTTGAGAAGTATTTCATATGTGTGCCTTCTCTTTGAGAGAGCTGTCCAGAGTAGTGTTCATGAGTTGTACTCTTTGGGAAGTAGCAGAGGAGGCTTAACTGTAACATTAAAATATCTGTGCATGGTCAGGATGTTTTTTTAGTTAGTATTTAATATGTTCTGGGATTACTGTAATACATATGTATAAGACTAGCTGCAGAGCTTCAGGCTCATGGACTCGCTGACAGTTTAATATATATATATATATTTATGAGTCTTTAATACCTTGAGAGAACATCAAGAGAATGAGTCACAGACTTGCTCCCAAGGGGTTTCTTTATTAATTTAGGGGAGAAAATAAGGGAACTTGGCAAAGGTTCAAAAAAAAAGGGGACTACACAAGCTGGGCAAAATGTTCCACCACAGTGCCAACTCAGCACATATTAATCCACAACACCAAAATCAGTAGTCAATCAATTCATCACACTTAAGTCAAATCCAATCCTTCCAGTTTCAAGCCACCCAAAGCATCAAAAAAGGAGTTAAGAAAAAGAAGCAGAGGGAGCAAAGAGAGAAGGACATAGAGGGAGAGATAGCTACCTCTTGAACTTTGTGAAGACCAGCTTTCTTACATGTTCAGGTGGCCGGGCCATGACTAGTGGCACCCCAAAATCTCTGGTTTTATCTGCTCTAGTCTCCATGGCCAGACTCCCTAGTGAGGTGTTCCCAGGGAGGGCCTCTGACCCCCTGGCCACTCTGAGGTCCCAGGCCAGGGTGAGAGGCTGTGTTCTCACTGTCCCTGCTAATCTGAACTGAGTCAGGGGCTCCAGGGGCTGCCATGAGGGACATGATGCCACCTCACCTCCGCAGCATTCAATGAATCCCTGCCCCCTCCACGCCTACGCATCCCACAAGGTGGTTCTGTGCCAGTAACTGATCTTGTGTGTAACAATATGGTCGTGCTGATGTATATTATTCTGTGACTACTTGTGAAACTCATGGTGTGCCATGTGTCTACCTTTACTTTTTAGAGTTTTAATGAAATCTGCACCTCCTGCTCTTCACCAGCCAAAGAAGTACAAAAGAAAAAATATTTTGCACTCCAAACAAACTTCAGATGATAGGTCAGATCGATCATCATTGAAGTCTGCAGACAGCAGTAGCTATCCTAGCCCCTGTGCTAGTCCTTGTTCTCCAGTATCTGGAAAGGTAAAGTTCTCATAAACATACTACCCTGCTCTTCAAAATTAATAGAACTGCTTCCCAGTTATCTTTCAGCAACTATCAGGTATTGATAAATTATGAACCTAACTTCATTGTTAGCAACTGCATAATATTTCTGGCACTTAAAATCAAGAATAAATATTCTTGTTACACTGGCTTAATACAGTAAAAATATTACTCTTTGCAGACTTCTCAGGTAAAGTTATCCAAAGCTGAAAAAAACCCCCGGATTTTTTTTTTTGTAACTTGGTATACTAAACAGTGAAGGTGTATACACTGCATGGACTTCTGAGCTCTGGATATTGCCTTTCTCTGTTTCTGTAATAGAATAAATTGATACTGATTTTACAAGTTTTCTGTTATCTGCCTTATTAGGGCTTTGTTTTGTTTTTGTTTGGTTTTTTTT
>VXAU01000026.1:85028-105114 GCA_013399695.1 Formicarius rufipectus | reverse complement strand
TTAGTAATATTATATTCTTCATTGTTTCTTCAGTACATAGGAACTATTATTTGCATTTAGTCTTAGACTCAGTTACATATATTTTTCCCATGTGATTTCTCTTGTAATATGTTCTCTCACCACTTTATAGAACCATAGAATCATTTAGGTTAGAAAAGTCCCTTAAAATCATCAAGTCCAACTGTTAACCTAGCACTGCCAATTCCACCACTAGACTATGTTCCTGAGTGTAAGATCTACATGCCTTTAAAATACCTTTAGGTATGGTGACTTAACCTAGGCCGTCCAAGCTTTTCAGTGAAGCAGTTCTCCACAACATGCAATTTATTATTCTGCAGTCTTAACAAAACTGAAGAAAACCTTGGAATTAAAGAGTATTTCAGAATAAATTCTAACTCCGGGATTATTAAAAAGAGTAATTGTTCATTAGTTAAAAACAGTCGACTACTATGCATAATATTGCATGTTTCATATCTTAGCAGGAGTAAAATTCTAAGTTGAAGTTGTTTGCATGATCAATATCATGTTGGTATAATTTAGCAATTTTCAGTGGGTTTTAGGTAAGATATAAATGTTGTCCATAGCTATTTGTGGTAAAATCACTGGGTAAAAGCATTCTCAACCCGTTAATTAATATTCACAGTACTTGTTAGAGGTTGTAAGGTGGCATGGTTCATAGTTGAAAAGAAATGATGCTGTAAGACTGAAATCAAGCTTTAAGAGCACAACGAATGAAAGAAGGTTAGTCTCCATGTTAAGGCAGTTAGGGTAAGCTGATTCTTCTTTGTTCCAAGAAACCTCATTAAAGCACAGGAAATTTCTATGACACACATACAAATGCAAATTTTAGTTGCAGGAAAATCAAATACTGAAGAAGGCATCTCATCAGAAGTTTTCCCTGCATGCACTCTCTTGATACTCCTTAGCTTCAATTGAATCAAAAATGTCTTCTCGAGAGAAGCAATTTCTAGTGTCTTTGTATGGTTTTATGTATAACTTTCTTACTCCATTTGAGCACTGACTTCTTGCTACAGCAGAAACCAAGTGAAAGACCTGGTGTCATGAGGAGAATAAAAAGCAAATAAGCCAAACTTTCAAGAGACAATTTAAAATCCTTTGTTACTATAAACTACAGAATACATGACGAGAAGTCAAGCAATGTTAGCAAAAGCACAATGGTACTAGTATTTATATTTGTTTAGCATATGAAACAGATGATCTGTCCAAGAATGCAAAAATCTTAAAGTAATTGGAGTACTTTAGCTGGAATACTAAGGAAATACTGAGGAAATCAGATCACTTGAAGAAAATTAGCATAATGGCACTGAAAAGTACTGAATAGCTTTAATAAAGGACTTCCTTACAATTCTAAAATCATTTATTTAAAAAAAAATTCACAAGACTTTGTACTAGATCTGCAGAAAAAAAAATTTTTAGTTAAATATTTTATTTTCAGTTTACTTAAGGATGTTTTATCTTTCCCCCCTCCTCCACCCATATCCTGTTAGATGGCTTATTTGTGTTCGACCTTTTGTTTTTTACCTGGTTTTGTTTTTTGGTTTTGTTTGTTTGTTTGTTTTTTGTTTGGTTCGTTTTGTTTTTTTGTGTGGTTTTGTTGTGGTTTTGTTTGTTTGTTTCTTGTTTATTTGTTTGGTTTGGTTTGGTTTTTTGGTTTGGTTTTTTTTGTTTGTTTGGGGGTTTTTTGTGTGTCACATGTATTTCAACAATAAATTCCATCTCATGTATTTTTTTATTTATATAAAACAGGAGAGAATCTTTACATCCTGCTACTCTTGTATCCCTCTAGTCATTATTTCACTTAGGAGTTAATGTCAGAAGGAACTGAACATTGTCACTGGATAACACTCTTCGACTGCAAGATGAATGTCAAGACATTTATGAAAAATAAAGGTTCACATGAAACAGAGATTTCTGTTTTAAAACAGGAAAGCATTTTCCAGTCAAAATATTCAGTGCTTGTCACAGGATGTCTATCCATTAGGATTATTTTGAAAATGTGAAACAGATTACAGACACAAGTAGATTTGGCAGCATTCTGCTTGACATAAAAGTTTCATTTCATAGTACCTTGAGAATAACATTTTAAAAAATACTTTTTCAGATATGAACAAGGATGTAAAACAAGTATTGGAATATTTTCCTTAAAAATAATTTGGTTTATTAGTTACATAGAAATGCATATTTTGAGAGGTATGAAATATACAAAATCAATCATTAGAAAATATGAGTATTATTTAGTTGTATCTATATAAATATATAGACAGACTATTGTATAGTTTCACTTTGCCAATATATAACAAGGTGAAACTGGTGAAGCTGAAATAAATGTACACTCTTGCCAATGGATCTATGCTGGCAGATATCTCAACCATGTGGAAAAAGAATAAGTCACTGGTAATTCAAAAAGTATTTAAATATTAAGGCAAACATAGATACCCTATATGCACTTGATCTTGCATTTACACTATAAAGACATTTTCCAGCACTATGGGCACAGACTTCCACTTTGTTGCAGTAAATGTTACATTTAATCTAATTCTCTCTCTTGCCCTAAATGAGAAATAACATGAAAACACAGCTGAAAAGAAAGCTAACTAGACATGGTTACAGCTGCCTTTCCAGTTTCACTCTAAGTGCTTAAAAATAAGTTTCCTTTATATATCTTTCACTGTGTTGTTTTGACACCAGCAATATTGAGATATATGTTAAGTATATATGTATAGTGCCATGAGGTGCATAGTCAATAGAAATAACGTCAGCAACACATCTTTAAGAAGCCAAATAAAAATTGTATGAAGTGTTTACTAATTAAAGAAAACTTAAACATTTTAAAAATTAAGGATATTCAAGTGCATATCATAATCATTAAGATGATAATTTGGCAGATATTCATTAAAGTTGATGTCTTACTCTTTCATTGTAAGAAAAGAAATTCTATTAAAAGCAGTTAAAATATAATAATATACATGACTTTTCTGTTGCACTGGTTACAATTAATGTTTTTGCATGAGATTTCCTCTACTATGTGAGAAGCAGACATCACTAATTCATGTGAGCTGATAATCATGTTACAGTTTGGTTTAAAAAGATTAGTGCTTTTTTGTAATTATTATGGTAATACAGTGCCTGTGACTCACACAATTTTCTTCTCTTAATTAGTATGTGATTGCTTCAGTATAATTAATTTCTTCAGAAGTCTCATGTTTATTCATGTTTATTATACTAAGTTATATAGTTACTGTCTATATTGCATAGTTTATTTCATTATGGGTTTCTTCCTTTTTTTTTTTCTTTTTTTTTTTTTCTGTTTGAAATTTCATCTTCTTCGGAGTCCACAAATCACACTTACATTCTTGGGATTTGTTTCACTGACAGAATTACAGAACGTATACAAAACAAGTAGTTACTTCTGCTCAAATCCTGAGAATCACCATTGTCTTTAAAGTGCTACTTCGGCTATGCCAGAAACATTCTAAGGAGCCATCAAACCATATCATCTCCACTTAGGCTGATTTTCTGCTTCCAAGGATGATGCCTCAGATTAAGGGAAATATAAAACCTATCATCATTTCTGCAGTTTATTGTTTAACACAGTATACCCTGGATGGAGAAAATGCCCGAGTTAGAATCTTGTGAAACACCAGAGATTTAGAGCAACACAAATGCACCATTTGCCTTCAATCAGCAGCCAGTGTAATGTACTGCAAACACTGAAGAAAGCTGCTGTAAGCTGGCTGTCTAAAGCCTGTGAGCTTTAAGAATGAGTCTGTGTTGAGATGGTTTTGAAACAAATGGCGCAGCATGGCTTGCAGTCAGCACTAGAACCCTTTGAGCAATAGCCTGAATGTATTTCGCATGAATTTGTATTTTACAGTAGTTTTGCTTTCTATCCTGTTCTTGTTTCCTTCTGTCCTTCAAGCAATGTGGAGGAAAGTAAGGGATATTCTGTTAAATTCCCTGTCTGTCAGGAAATCTCTGAAAAAGACCAAATGTGACAATGGCAGACAAAACAGAAAGGGAAATTCATGCCCAAATCCTGAACAAGTTTTATGATTTTTAGATAACAGAAAAAGTGCATACAAAGTATGCTACTACTCTGTAGGAAAATTATACATGTTTCTCACAGAAATTCAAAATTAATTATACAGTTTTTGTAGAAATGCTAAAAAATAGTGATCTTACGTGGTGAGAACACCAGCTTATTACAGCTCAAGCCAAATAATCAAGATACAGAAAGATTGTCTTCTTCCAAACTGCCAACCTGCCAATTAAAATTCTCTATCACATTATAAAGTCAGACTCAAGCTTAACCTCGTAATTTGTTATAACAAGTCCTATACTTCACCAAATGACTGAGTAGACACAACATTGTTAATTGTATGTGAAGCCATTTGTGAAGCCTCTCTCTGAGAGGAATAAAAAACCCCAAAACAATAAAACTCCTCCCCATTTAAGATTCTAGAAAAGGTAGATAGAAGATCACATTTTAATAGTGTTGAATGCCTTAATTGTAAAGGCTGTTACATTAAATGAAATGCTTTTCTCTTCACATGCAGTGTAGTTACTATTTTTGACACTGCAAACTTCATATGGGCAAATTAATATTTCTCATAACTTAAAGTGCAGGAGTGCTATAATGGTTATCTCTTTAAGTGCACAGTCTTAGTGCATACATAGGCTTTTATGGTTATTCTAATGTTACCTTCTTAAGTATTTTGGTGGTTTTTTGTTTTGTTTGTTTGTTGGTTGGTTGGTTTTGTTTGTTTGTTTGTTTGTTTTCAGAATGGGAAAAAATTATAAAAACATAAATCCTGGAGAGCTTTTCAAGATAAAAAAATACAACATCTGCACTGGTTATCTATGACACAGTTCATCAATATTTCCACATAGGAAAGAAGTCTTGTTCCATAACAACAAAGTATTTGTCATCAAAATTAGCATTAAGATCAGAATTTGTCATATTGTTGTCTAGCTGTAGAGTTTCTCAAAATCTTAGTGATGACAGAAAAGCCTAATTAAATATTTGTCACTCTCATATTTTCATATCTTTCCAGTTATTTGCTATATATTACAGGCTGCACATCTGTGTTTTGGAGCTCTCAACTTTCCTCTTATTTGTGATCCAGATTTGCCTTGTGTAACTTAAGTCTAAAACTCTCAGAATTTGAAGTTGGATTAAATAAATCTGAGCCTTCAACATCATAAATGTTTGCTGCTTTTCCCCAGCTCCCTGGTAATTTCTTTTTGCCACTTTTTCTCTCCTGATTACAGCACTTTCCTAATAATGTCACCTGACATTTTCAGTGTACCATTTTCTTTCCAGCAGTTTCATACTTTCCCAAAGCATGGAGGATTCCTAACATACAAGAAAAGTGCAAAATTTTCCTTATGCAAAAATTACTTGATGCTTCATAAGACAAGCTGAATCTTAAATCAATTCATCATGGCTAGACTTCGCGAACGATGATTTGGGAGGGTTTTACCCACGCTCGCTGCAAGCGCGCTGATGGCTGATAAGGCCAATGCGAGATAGGCAAGTCTGGTTGCAAAAGGCACAGCAGAAAGTTTCCGTAGGTGGTACTCTCAGGGCATAGTTCTTTCAGGGTTGCCAATGTCCCACTAGTTTAAGTGCATTTGCACCATGTTTTGATTCTTTCAAACCACAGTATCCTTAGTCTCCACCATTTCTGGCAATTATTGCACACACTATACAGTATTCTGCTGTGGCATGCTCTGATTCTTCT
Organism: Formicarius rufipectus; assembly: GCA_013399695.1. Lineage (NCBI taxonomy): Eukaryota > Metazoa > Chordata > Aves > Passeriformes > Formicariidae > Formicarius > Formicarius rufipectus. The sequence goes on along the minus strand of VXAU01000026.1, from coordinate 99,349 downwards.
ACTATAGGTACCCTAAATAGCAGTTAAACATTTATTATGGTTGAAACTTCTCTTTTTACTTCCTATGTGATAATCATGATGCACAAGGCAATGAAACTCTTGCTTTCCTGTATTTAATTCAGGAATGAAAATGCAAGTGTCACATCATGTCAAAATGCCACAACCATAGCTATTCCTGCTCTGATGTCAGTCTTGAGATTCTTCCTAGCACACATCATGTGAATAGATTTTTGGTTTGCATAAATACATCCTTAATTAGACATATGGATGTTAATATTCAAGAACTGTTGTTATTCCTCAAATCTAAGATTTTTTGGCAACTGAATTTTGGACAAGTATCCTGATATCCAACTTGTACTAAATCCCATGCCATTGATCTAATTATATTATGCAACATTTTTATCTCATGTCTTGTCAAAGAAAAGGCAGAGCAACTATCTAGTATTTGGTTTTTAATATGTTTAATTCAACAAACCCCACTGTCAGGTTGCAGTTTACACAGTATTAACCTTTTTTAATCAGCTTAAAAATATCTGAAATAATATTTTCAAATGTTATGCTTTTTTGGAGGTTTTCTTATGTACCTTAATAATCCCAAGAGAGAAAATTCTTACTGAACATCAGCTAAACTTTGGGTTCTTCTAGTTTCTATTAAAAAGTTTGAATTTATCTGGCCTTTTGAATTTTTTAAAATTTATTTACTGTTTGTATTATTATAGGTATGATTTCTCTTCAAAAAGAAATACTGGGAAGCTGACAGAAATGTTGTTATATAAAAGATAATGTTCCTTACATTAAAGCATTTTATTAAAAAGAAGAGATAAAGAGCTATCTATAATGTGAAAGATTTCTGGGGTCTGTTGGATAATTGACATAAATGAAATGTTTAAATATTAAATAAGTCTAAATGAACGTTTCTGGTTTTAATAATTCCCAAAGACAATCAGCACAACCTTCACTTACGTAAAAGTAGCAGCTGCCTATGGTCCTTACATATTGCCAGTTCATTTCAGAAGCTAGATGTAACAGTGCTCAAACATTGCTCTTTGCCACATCCCAGAGGTTTGAAGTTGTATGAAATTCCTTTTGACCAGCTTATTGGTGGTAAAACAGTAAAATTTCTAATTTGCTCTGGATCCATTTTTAGATAACTCATTAAAAATAAGATCTTGTTCCTGAATTTATAAATTCCTACTTAATCTATTAGCTCTTACCTAATATTTGTTTTTTTAAGATATCAATGTATGGCGTTAAAAATTTTTGATTTCAAAGCTTTTTTTACAGGAACTTATATGCATTGTTTTTGAGATAAATTGAAATACACTTGCAGAAGGTGAAATATAATAAAATGCTTTAGGGGATAACCTTTGCAGCTTACTACAGAGCCTCTGTTACACTAAACCATAGACCTACACAGTGTACAGTGACTAGCATGCATTGTATATGCGTGTAAGTGTTTAAGAGGTGATTTCAAGAATGTCAGTTACTGGAGCATTTCTCTGACAAGATACTGGAGTCACTGTACTATTGGGAAAAAAAATCCCACTGACCAGAAACTTGATAAATCATTCAATAAATTCAGACACTGTTATCTACAAAAACAAAGACTACAAGATCAGGGTCAGTGAGTCATCATCTATAGTCCTGCACATGGTCATGCCTGATACTGGCCCTGCTGCCTGGCAATAATCACTTCTTCTAATTTAAATATAATGAGGATATGATGAAATAATACTAAAGCATGAATGTACCCTGTTCTACCTTTAAACTATAAACTGTCCTATCAGTTTCCATTGTAAATTACTTATTTTTTTTTCATTCTTCATCATTCTCCTCTATTAGCAGTTTCTAATTATTGGTCTTACTATTTGAAATTCTTTCTGATGTTATATTAGTCCACAATACTTTTCTCAATTTCTCATTAATATCGATCTTAAAAGTATTTTTTCTTGTATTCTTCTCATTTTATTACCTACACCTATAGTGTCTTTACCATTTAATTCTTTTTTTCTCTTCTTCTGATGATTCTACTCTTTTTTCAGTCTATACTTTTAGTAACATTTGACATCCCTCTCTCTCCTTTAAATTCTTTGCAGTATGAGAAAAAGGAAATTTTGCTATGGTTTTCACCCTTCTTTTTAAATGTGGGTTTTTTTTTTTAACTGTTTATTTTTCAATATCTTATCTTCTTTCACAGTTCTTTATGACCTCCTACTTAGCCAGGTGTCAGAGGTTTCTGTAATTGAATTTTAGTAGAAGTGGGGGGGGTCACGAGGGTGACGAAGGTGGCTTCTGTTAGAGGCTGCTAGAAGCTTCCCCTGTTCTGTGAAGCCAATGACATCCAGATCAAGGAGGGACTCTTCCTGCTCGTGGCCAACGCTGAGACAATTAAGAATCACAGCCATGCCTCTGTGATAACATATTTAAGAACTCAGGAGTGTGAGACACTTGGAAATTCCACCCATGATGTAACAATGTAGAGTGAAAGAGATCAAGGTCAGAGCAGGAGGAGGAGAAAGAGGGACTCCATGCTGGAGCAGGGAGGGTGAAGAACTAAAAGCTATTCCCTCCCCCATCACAGCCTATGGAGGAGCAGGTGGATGCAGGAAGGAGCTGTTGCCCTGTGGGAGGCCCAGGATGGAGCAAGATCCTGGAAGAGTGATTGTGAGTAGTGGAGAAGGAGACCCACACTGGAGCAGGCTTTTCCCCCAGTAGATGTGTTGCCCGGGGGGTGGACTCATGTTGGAGAAGTCTATCAAACACTGTCTCCCATGGGAGGGACCCCACGGGAGCAGGGGAAGGACTCAGAGCTGTGGCCCCCCTACAGCCTGTGGTGAAGACCATGGTGGAACAGGCTGCCCCCCTGCAGCCCACAGAGACCATCGACGTGTAAAGAGCCCACTGCAGCCCATGGAGTGACCCACAGGACAAGAGCAATAGCAGAAACAACAACCGCCTGCAAAACCCCCATTCCCTGCTCCCTCGAACTACTGGAAAAAGGGAGTGGGAGGACAAAGGTGTTCTTAAAAATTATTTATTTCTTACTGTTTAGTTTTTTTACTTTTAGTTTTAGTTCTTATCTTATTAGTAATAAATTTAAGTATTTTAGACACTCTGAGTTTGTTTTGCCATTATCTCTCATTATCACTCTCTAACAGAGTGTGTTTTGCCTTTTCTCCTTTTCCTTTCCGTCTAGGAAAGGGGGGGCCTGGAGGTTTGGGTGGGCACCGAGTGAAAACTGCCACACCAGTCTAGCTGTGCCATTCCTTCATTAATTTCCTCTGTGAGCTTATCGGCTGTGAGATAAATCTCCTGCCTTTTTTAGCGAAGTATTGTACAGAACAAAGGTTTGGAAGCAATGAAAGCATATGGCTATCCTAGAAAATTTCCTGTCTTCTATTCCAAGCTTAAGCCTTGTTTTCAACTTTTCTCTTCTCTGTGTTTGGAAAGCAAGAGATGGTTATTTCCATTACCTTTTCTACATGACTAATAACTTCATAGCCCCTTAATCTCTGATGTGATAATAACAGCCCATCATATTTTTAGGAACCTTGACACATAGTAGAAAACATATATCAAGGTACAGAAACAGAAGTTGTAATGCTACATAACTGGATGAAATAATTTTGAACTTCTATGAAAAGTGAAATTTTCCAGAGCTTAGTGAAGTAATTTTTCTACCAAATAGATGAGAAAAATATATTATCATACAATCTTTGGAACACTTGAAAGAACCATTTGTTAGCTAACTCTTCAAAATTAATTTGAATTAAAATAATTTTATACAAATATAAGCAACATCAAATTTATTACTTAATAACTAATACATGCATAACTGAATGGCAAGTTTTAAAGATATGTGAAATTAAATAATTTATTTGGCTCAATTTTTCAAGACTATCATTCATTTCGTGTCTAATCAGGTGTTTATATTTTTTCCTAAAATATGGTTATATTATAAAAAAAGTCCAATACTTATAGAACTCATACCTCTCTGAGGTCTTTCCAGCTACGAATTACAGACCCAGAGAATGTAGGATGATGCACTGCTTAGCACACATACCAGTTATTCAGGTGCTTAATATACTAGTCCATCCAAAATTGTACTTGTAATTTCACTGAAGTCTTGACCAGCAATCCATGAGGAAAGGAGTATTTTTATTTTCTAGTTTGTGTCTCCTCTGTGTGTGTAAATTATACACATATATTCATATTGTTAGAAGGTGTAGGTAGGTGTTTTACTTTTTGCTACTAATATAGTTGCTATTACTGTTCAATTTCTTATCTCATTGCTGTTTCCAGTAAACTGTTTTTATCTCTAACCATGACCCAGGCCTTTTGTGCCGCCTCTTGGAGGTCGTGGGGAGGAGCAGCACATAGTTTTAGTGGAAGTACAAACTTGGAGAATACCAAGATGGCACATAATGGTGATCCTGCTTTCTTTCACACAAACAGAGGTAGTGTGGGGAAAATCAACATATCAAAATTTTATTTCCTTTGTTGGAAGTGATCAGCCATTAAAGCAATTTGCAGTAATACTTAAAATACTTGTGTATAAAATTACCTCAAACTATGTTATATTAGCTTCTCTAATGACCTGCAGTCAGACTATCTTGAATTCTGATCCTGTTACACAACTTCAGACAGGTTACACAGCTTCAGACTGGTAACTTCTTTTGGTGAACTCTAAGGGACATAAAGGGCCATAGACAATGGTATTAGTAGTTTAACAGGAAGTTTTCTTCCCTCTCAGTCAATATGGAATTACTGGCTCAGCATAAGGCTAAAAGAGTTCATAGGATTGTAGAATATGCGGATTTGGAAGGGGTCCATCAGAGTCATCAAGTCCAATTCCTGACCCTGCACAAGACGCCCACAAATCCTAAGAGATTTGTCCAAATGTTTCTGGGTTTCTACAGGCTTTATGGTGTGACCACTTCCCTGTGGAGTCTCTTTTAATGCTCAGCCATCCTCTGGGTGAAAAACCTTTGCCTGATACCTCTTCTGACTCAGCTTCATGCCATTACCTTGAGCCCTATGACTTCTCACGAGAGTAAAGACATTGGTACTTGCCTCTCCTCTTCACCTGATGAGGAAGTTGTAACTGCAATGAAGCATCTGCACAGTCTCTTCTCCAGTCTGAATAGACCAAGTGACCTCAGCTGCTCTTCATATGGTTTCTCCTCCAGACCCTTCAACCATCCTTGTGTCTCTCCTTTGAATTTTAAGACCTTAGTATTTTTCTCATATTGTGGAATCCAAAACTGTACACAGGATCAAAGTGAGGCCGCTCCAGTGCAGAACAGAGCAGAACAATCCCATCCCTTGCCCAGCTGATGATGCTTTGCCTGATGGCCCCCAGGACACAGTTGGCCCTCCTGCCTGCCAGGGCACTTGCCAACATCCAGGACCCCCGCATTCTTTTCTTCAGAGCTGTTCTTCATCTTCTTGTTCTCCAGTCTGCAAACAACTGGGGTTGCCATGTCTCAGGTGCAGAATCTAGGCCTTTTTAAGCTTCATACAGTTGGTGATTGCCCATCTCTCTAATTCACTGCCATTGAGGGAGTCAACAGCTCCTCCCATTTGAATGTCATTGGCAAACTTAGTTCATATTCCTTCAAGTCTTGCATCCAAGTCATTAATAAAGATGTTAGAGAGAACTGGGATGAAGATGGAGCCCTACAGAACTTCACTAGTGACCTAAAACCAACCTAATGTTACTCCATTCACTATTACTCTTTGTGCCTCACCTGTGAACCAGCTGCTTGTCCATCACAACATGGTTATCCAGCTATGTGAGAATTTTATAAGGGCCAGTATCAAAAGCTTTGCTGAATTCCAAAAAGATTCCATTTACTGGCTTTCCTAGATTGGGTAGGTAAGCTACCCTGTTGTAGAAGGAAATCAAATTCAACAAGCAGGACTTCCCTCTCATGAAGCCACGCTGGCTGTGACTGATGACTTCATTGTCCTCTAGATGTTTTTCAGTGTTTCCCAGAAAAGTATTTTCTGTGATTTTACCAGGCACTGATGTGAGATTGACAGGCCTGCAGTTTCCAAGGTCCTCTTTCTTTCCCTTCTTGAAAACTGGGATAACGTTAGCAAGCTTCCTTCAGCTATATATGTCAATTGCATGCTCCTGGAATTTTTCTGTAACTTATATTATCAAGTTTCTGACTATTCAAGTTTTCATTATCCTACTCAATGTCCTTTTTGAAGTATAATACAGATATTAGAAATGTATTTTGATTTTACTTGTTTTCTATGTGAAATTATTGTCTGCAAAACACTTTAGAAATTGATGATGTGTGCAAGTCTACCTTGCTTACTGGCTCATTTCTGTTGCCTATTGCAGAGTTAAGTGACATTGTACAGTGCTATATTTGGTCTTCTAAACCAAGAACGTTGCACAGTGAAAGTAATTTTTTCTCATCCTACATTAGTTCAGAATAACCCAAAATCTTATGGGAAGAAATAAACCCAAAAGGTCTTTTGCATTCTACTCTCACATTCAGACAGGCTTTAGAATTATATGTTCTGATGGAAAATTTCCCAAATTTTGGATTGTGATCTTAAATTTTTGGTGTGGGCTCACTCTTACTTCCTTTATGCTGGATGAAGTAGTCTGATCCTCCAAAATGCAAAATGATGATTTTTTTCTTTAACCTGAAACTTCCTGAACTTCTAGTTCCAAATGATTCCACAAGAACATACACAGCTTACTAAAGGAACCTCTAACCCCTGTGATCACAGTGCATTCTTTATGGAATTTTTTTGTGACTTTTACAGTTATCTTTTTTAATGAGTGTTAGAAAAGGAATGAAAATTTATTGAACTTCCTTCCAAAATCCAGTTCAAGAGAAAGCTGATTTTATCTTTATGTGACAGGACTTACCAGTGAAGGACTGACTGAACGTATCATCTATTGTCTCTCCTAACTCCATAGTTTTCCTAATTCCAACACTGGAGTAGGGAGAACAAAAGACATGCTTACTAGTGATTATTGCGTGTCTTTGTAAAGAAAAGCTACATAACAGCCCCTTGCTCCTGCATCCCACACTTCCTTTTTTATCAGTCTTTTCATCAACCTTATATATTTGCCACTTTCTACTTTGTTCAGAGGAGAGTTCTGATACAAAGCTAGTCCATTTCAATTAAATGATCTTTCCACTACTGAAATTAGGGGAAATAGTGATGAACATACACAAGTACAATGAGAATGAAAGAAGAATTTAATAGACCAAAGTGGAGACAGCTTTGAACGTCCTGGAGAAATTTCCACTATAAAAGTAAAACTTAAGAGAATTACATGCTGGCTGTGGGAGACACAGAAAAATTAAACAAAAATTGAAGAAAGAAAAAAACATAAAACAACTTTATAGAAAATAACAGGTTTGTGTGTTTGAGTGCTGTACATACATAGACTTTCCTACCTCTTCTTTTCTTGCTTGTTTTTATGAGTTTTTTTCTTTTATTTCTCTTTTCTCTCTAGTGACTTTTTTTTTTCTTTAAATGGGGGAGGTAGTCTTTTTGGTTCATGCAGACTTTTTTTTTTAATGTGATATTTTTGCAGTCTGAATACATTTATTCATCATCGCAATTATCTTGAAAAAGTTTATATATGGTTAAATAAAAAGATCTAAAATAATTTATGATGTGAATAGCAAAAAATCTCAGGAAGTATTTAGACAATACTAATCTTCTCTGAAAGCATTGTGATCACTATTTTTTTTTTTGTGATCACTATTTTTTTTTTAACTGGAAAATTAATATAGGTCTTAATCCAAGAAATAAGATTAGCAAATCTTAATACAGAGTTAATCAAGTTGTGCTGACCCAGTTGAGAAAGCCAAAAGAAATAGTTGAAGAGCTGGGTTTACAAATCCTGCCTGCAAGTCCTACAAAGTTCATGAAGCATTGTCAATTCTTCCTTTTCTGGTATTTGACATTTTTTCATAAAACTAGAATTCTGAGAAGAAGTTTGTCACCTCAAAATCTTCATTTTAAATTAAGAAGCTAACAGTATTTCATAAATGTTTTCCAAACTTGAAATTAATAAACCCTTCAAAACTCTATGGATGACATTATTTTTCAGCAAATCTTTTCTCTGTGTGATTATGTACTGATTCGATAAAACTGTCACTATATTTAGACATTATACTTCTTATCCAACTTGTCTCTATTAAAAAGACATCACTACAATAGTTTTCTTATATTTTAGAAATGAGGGTCTGAGAACAGTTGGATTCAGTAACTGTTAACAATATCTGAAAAGGGAAGAGCTACCAATTTCAAATTCCTTGTAATCAAATTTCTAGTATTCTGCCTTGTTTATCAATGTCAAACAGGTAATTAAAAATTTTCTTAAATAATTAATTGTGTATCACAAATATCACCTTGATAAAAAGCATTAACGTTTTTAATCACAAAAAAAAATTAATAAATAAACCCTGGTATAAGGTTGCATGCCAGTTATATACCAAGACATTTTCTAGAACCAACAAAAACATATTTTGTTTCTAGTCAGAGGATTACTCTGTAATAGAAAAACTAAAAGGTCACTGAAGTGAACTAGTGCCCAAGTGTCCAAGAATTTAGTAAATTTTAACCTCAACCCACTGCATCTTACAATCATTTGTAATCTGTTGAAAACGTATTGGTACTTTCTTTTCTCTTCTGTGTTGGTTTGGTTTTTCCTTCTTTACAGATGTTGCATCTCTTCTCTGTGTTGCATTGTCCTCATTGTAATAGCTGACTTTCTTATTTTGAATCTTTTTTTTTTTTTTTTTTTATCTAGGCTAATTTTTCGTTTCTTTTTTTTTTTTTTTAACTAGGCTAATTGTTCGTTACGTGTTTTGTTTATTTTAGTTCTCCCAAGAGTATAGTAGACCTTATCAACTTCCATTTAATCATTAGATTGTAGCTCTTTCTTCACATTTCCTGTGGCAAAAATGCTCCTTAATAACCTTCCCAGACTTAGACAGGATGTATTTCTCAGTACTGTATTACAATTTTTCTGCTTTCACAATGAAACTGTATTGCTAAGGACTTATAGCCATTACTCCCTTTTGGTAACCAATTTGCACACACAGTCAAATCAATTTAGACACATTTCTTTCAAAGTTATCAATATTATCAATAAATTTCCTTCTTCATTTTTCAATTAACACAAATGTCCAAAATAAGTATTTGTATGTCTCCAGAATTTACAATATAAGATCCACATTTTGTATGAGATAGAATCTTTCATGAATAAAATCAATAACATGCTGTCTGTTATTCAAACAGCATCTTTTACACTTACTTACACATTTTGTATGTGTTAAATTTGTTTGCATGTTTTTCTTACCTTTACACAGAGATCCCATAGCATGCGTGTTTTAATACCAGAATTGTAACCCATCATAAGAATTATACTTAGAGAAGTTAAAACATCTATGCTCATATATTTTCTGACAGTTTGTCATAGACAGTGCATGAAGTCTGAAAACTTGTTTTTCAGTTACATGCCCCTTGGCATGTTATACATGCTGGGTGTGATCTCATTCGTAAGTGCAGAATAACTTGTGGAAGCCTAGTAGTTCTAGAAGTGGCTCACAATGCATAATATTACCAGGTGGTCTAGATTTTCTGTGTCTTTATGGACATCCAGTGGTCTCCTATACACAAAATAAGAAGAGTTATTAATATTACTTGAAAAAACAAAGAAACAAACAAACAAAAAACCACAAAAAACCACAAAAAAACCCCAACAACAACAACAAAGAAACAAACAAAACAAAAAACAACAAAAAAACCACAAAACCAACAACAACAAAACAAACAAACAAAAAAAAAAAAAAAAAAAAACAAAAAACCAACAAAACAAAAACAAAAAACACACAAAAAAAAACCTGAAATTGATCTTTCTGTTCTGCTATAATCTTGATCTATAAATTTTGTGTCTGACTTTTATTTACTTATTTTTTCTTAATCAGTATCTACATTTTAAATATCTGAAATTTTAAATAATTAATCATTCCTTCTTTTTTCCTTTAAAGGAAAATTAATTAATTATGTGAACTTCTAACATTGAGGCTTTTTTCAATATTTATTTTAAACTACATACAAACTATAAGACAATATAAGAAAGACAGCCTTGAAAACTGGCAGCTGAAGTAAACCCATATTTAAATAAAATTATTGGTTTTGTACCTTGTTGAATGGAATGCATGTTTCTATATCATTCTCTGAAACAACTGCAAAACTAAGGAAAAATTGGAGCCAAAGTTGAGATGTCTCCTGAAAAGAGAACTTCAGAGCAATGATATCTCACCATTTGCTATATTGGGAAATCAGTAATTCATCCCTGCTGAGCTGTCTTTAAATATGACTAGAAGTTCTCTGCAGAGTGTGGTCAGCTGGTATCCATAAGTAGACCCAGTGAAGTCTATAAGGAAGGTAAACTAAGGGGCAATTTGTAGATGAGTCACCAAGCAAATAGTCTCAGTCTGGGAGCTGATGCGGTATGTATGTGATGCCTAATCCTGCAAAGGTTTTCAAAACAATATTAGCGGAACAAGATAGATAGATAGCTAGATAGCTAGCTAGCTAGATAGATAGATAGCTAGCTAGCTAGCTAGCTAGATAGATAGATAGATAGATAGATAGATAGATAGATAGATAGATAGATAGATAGATAGATAGATAGATAGATAGATAGATAGATAGATAGATAGATAGATAGATAGATAGATAGATAGATAGATGATGATAGATAGATAGATAGATAGATAGATAGATAGATAGATAGATAGATAGATAGATAGATAGATAGATAGATAGAGCAAGCATCCCCTTTATTAGAAGCTTCTAAGGTTCACAACGTGCAGCAGTCAAATGTTACAGTTTTTATAATTTTCAGTAATGAACATATTTGATAACTATAAAGAACCCATGATAGCATTTTCCCGTGGTGCCTACCCTCAGAACTCCTCAGAACTGTCCCTTGGAGCCCCTTCAAGGGCTTTGAGCTTATACTCCTGCTTTGGCTACAAGCTATCTTCTTGTCTTAGTTGGAGTTCTTGCAGGTGTTCTCCAAAACATTGTCTTCAATAACGTGTGTCTAACAGAAGTCTAGGAGAAAATGTTCAGCAAGCTGTAAATGCCACCCAAAATGTGAGAGACTTAGAAAAACCCAGACAACCCATATAACTCTATGAAAACCTGTAAAATGCACATTAAAATCCTTAGGCATCAAAAGTCTGTATTGCACTTCAGGGGCTCAACTAACATCTACTAACGCTCTCCTTAATAAGCTGATTTACAGGAGTCTGAAGTTGTGCTGTAGAATACATTCTCTTACATTTATCAGTGGAATTTAAGGTGACTTTTTTTTGTTGACAGCAAATTTTTATCAAGATTCTCAAGAAAAATAGAGTCCTTAAAGGTAAACCTCTTCTTAGCACCAGCAGAGCAAAAGCATGTCATTATTGAAGAACTGAATACATAAATTTTTGTATCTTAGTTGTACTTAAGGAACCACCTCTATCTGAGGGATATACAATGGTCATTCCTGTGTGATAAAATGACCTGATGCAAGACATTGCCTTCAAAGCTATGGTTCACTGACTGGGTCATGGTGTAATATAAACTGGGAAGTAGGTTAGTAGATTTCGCAGTTTAGACATGAACTTGGACTTCTGTTCTCATGAGGGAAGAACAGCTAAACTATCAAATGTCTTTGATATTCTTAGATATTTGGTATTTATAAACTGAGGAATGTGAACAGTTTCCTTTTCACTATGCACAGTGTCTTTTAATCTGGTTTAATTGATTGGATATTTAACAACATTAGTTTGTTGTAGCATGCTATATAAATCTTACTTTAACACAGATCAGTCTCCATGTCTTAGGCTAAATTATGGGGCATTTTCCTTGTGCCTTTTTCCTTCAAATTTTTCACTTTTAATATGAAAGAACATTTGTTTAATCCTTATCAATTAGAGAAGACATTTCATTGGATCTAAATTAGATATGTGTTATCCTGAAGTAACTCAACATCTTACATTGACCAGAAAGATATTTTATGCTTTTTGCCAAGAGGCCAAATATGTGTCCTATCAAAATTACCTCGTTGCATAGTATTTCTTCTAATTTGTGTTGTCCATATAAGGCATGCAAATTCCATTAGCTCCAGAGCTGGGGAACTATGCTGAAATCTGAAAGATCTCGGACTGAAAAATATTTAATTCATATACCATAAGGTTGGAATAATATATATATAGTTCATTTTTCTTATTAGAACTTAAAGAGGTTAGACTTGTTACTACCAGTGATGGACAAATCTTGAACTGGCTGGAATTGGAATGTAAATATATGTTCCCAGTGTTAGCCACTCACCTATGTCACTTGTAGGCCAAGAAAACATATATGGAAACTCATTCAATATTAGAAAGTTAGAAGGGCAAAATTCATCTTTTAAAGCATGATCCACTTTTCCTTACATAAAAATAAGGATAGCATTTATACTAAGTTTTATATGAGTATCTTGACACATCCTAAACCCATTGCTGGGCATACACTAAAATCATTGCTGGACAATAAATAAACAAGATATTAAGGACTTCTCTTGATGCATCTCTTAATTCTAATAACAGTATAATCCTACTGTGTAACATAAATGCCTCAACTTCATGGAACAGTGCTTTTCTTGGTACTTGTGTCTTTCAATGTATGAAAAGTAACACTGTGAGCAAAAGTACTTGGACTAAACTGTAGAGTTCCTAGTAAAAAGTCTCAGATGATAAGGCAGACTAAACTTTGGAAAATTTGATCTGATTAAATTTTGATAGTAAACTATTTTCTGACATAATGTCATTGAGAAATTATTATTTACTTCCAATGTGTGTTTTCAGAGTGTCATAGACTTAAGTATTTGGGGAAAGATCTTTGGAGATCATCTCATCAGCAGCCCAGTCAGGCTCAGCTCAGACTCAGATGGTAGAGTATCTCCGAGAATATCTGTTCTCTCTGTGCAACTCTACAATCTCTCTGTGCAACTTTTTCTGGTATTACACAGATGTGTGGTGTCCCTTGTACTTCCCAGTGCCATTAAGGCTTCTGTTTCTCTGCATACTTTGATCGCTTCTCCCTGACAAACCAACATAAAGTCCTTCTCATTAGTTTAGCAGGCATAAAGTTATGAGAATATGAAGTCATGCACTCTTTTGTTTAATTTTAGATTGTAAGTCCCAAATACTAATAAATTGTAAATAGTGAATTCTGTCTTATGAAATAAGAGACACTAAATTACCAAATTAGGATGTATCTTCCATGTAGTTTGAATAGAACTTATTTTAGGAAACTGTGAGTTCTGAAGTCATATGTGAGTGTATACTTCTGTATAATATTACAATAGCTTTATGTCTGTTTTATACTTTTATTGCTGTATTGTTATTCTGCTCAATTGTTTTCCAGAATTTAACGTTGGGATAGATGTTTGTTTTTCCATTTGTGTGTCTACCTCAGGCTTTATATACCTGCTTTCATTTTGTGTTTTTGTTTTTTTTTTTCCCTGATGTCTGAAGGTTGAGACAGGAATGACATGCAGACTCTTTTGACTCTAAGTCTTTAGCAAATCTGTTGCTATGTTTTTTCAAGAAAATAATAATAAAAAAATACTCTCCTGAGAAGCACCTGATAGAAGTTACTGTGACATAACAGGGTTTATTATGTCATTGTTAAATAGTTAAATATATATGACTTTAACTAAATTATTGATTTATATAATTTGGTGTTCTAGGTCATGTGTGGTGTGAATTTATGATCTCATTCTAAAAAGTCATCCTGACAATAATTTGATGGACAACGTGTGAGAAAAAAATAAGCAGGAATTTCCTTTTTAGAGTCCTATCAAGTAGAAATTGTATAAGACAAAAACACATCCTTACCTTATTATGTAAGTATTACAACATGATTGTTGCATCTAAAGAAAAGGCAAAAACAAATTTGCCTGGAAGAATTAGGAGAACATTGCAATTGTATTTGTACGTGTAGGAAATTCATCTAGAACCCTGGGCAATATAACTCAGTTAACGGTAATAGCAGATTCTGTTATTTAGTACCTGAGATGTTCCTCTCAACAATACACAGTACATGTATGGAACAGGAAAAAAATAGCTTTATTCAGGTAAAAAATAAGAATAGAATAGCAGTTGGAATGAGAGTGAAGCTGTTATTGGGGGCAAAATCTCAAAACGAGAGTATATCGATTTTCTCAGCAGAAATACAAGGGATAGGAGTAAAAGATATGGTGGGGGTATGAACCAACAAAACCAACC